>QANY01007682.1:333702-538425 GCA_003255025.1 Datisca glomerata
CATTATGAAAAATGGTTACCAAATTTAATCAAATACTATCTAAATTATTTTTTTAAATACTGTTATAAAAATTCAATTTTGAATGTCCCATTCGGTATATTTTGCATCACAATAATGAGCAAATAAATTACCTTCAACGGGTGGTATAAAGACCATTGAAAAATTATTTTTTAATCAAAGCGTTATTGGAGTTACTCTCGGTATCCTAAAAATAACTCCTCACCTCGGTAGTTCGAGAAATTTGGTATCCCAAAATTCTAAAGTCCGCCATCGGATTTTTTTAGTGAAAACTAAATAAAGAAATTTACAAAATTTAAATCAAATTGTTATGGTTTTAATTTACGAGCGTCAATTCTGATGATAAAAGAATAAAATAATAATCACATACAACCGTGACATATGACAATAATACATAAATAAATAATAAGAGATAACAACTATAAATAAAAAAGAATAATGAAAAAGAATGTTAGAGATGATAAACACGTATGATAAATTTTAAAAAAGAATATGTAGGGCGAAAATAATGAAACAAGATGTGAAATAATTACAAATACGTATAAAATTAAATTAAAACAAACCAATAATATCTACTAAAAAAATAGAAAAATAAACAAACATAAAAAAACAAAAAAACAAAGAAAATGTAAACAATAAAAAAATAAAAAAAATTACAGAGGGTGACATCATCCTCTGTTAAGTGACAGAGGATGACGTCACCTTTGTCCCTTTTTTTTGAATTTTCGTTTTTATATATATAATTGTTTTGTAAATAAATTAATAATAAAGTTTTTATGTGTAGAATAAATTAATTTATGAAAAAAATGCTTAATTTATACATAATTAGCATGGCATGCTTTTTTTAGTACATGGTCTATTAGTTACCATTTTTATTTTCTCACTCAATGCTAATCAAATAATAAAAGAATGTCATGAATGGTAACTAATTTAAACAAGTGTCACTAAAAATAAATAAATAATTTTATTTGAGATATAAATCTACCATTTTTTTATTTTAGACTACTTAGTTCACTAATTATCATTTTTCCTTTCTTCCTTCATTGCTATAAATGATCATGGATGGTAACTAGTTTAAACAAGTGTTAATAAAGAAAATCCATAAAACTTTCAAAATGAAATAGTGTTTGTTTGGGATATAAATATATCATTTTTTTTATTTTGGACCACTTAATTCACTAATTAACATTTTTCCTTTCTTCCTTCATTGCTAGGAATGATCATGGATGGTAACTAGTTCAAACATGTGTCACAAAAATGATGGTCAAAAATTAAAAAGAAAAAGAAGAGAAGATTTGTAAGAACATAAAAAAAAAATCAAAACTTAAATATTTGTATAATCTTGCATAGAGGTTTTACTCTCTATTTTATGCATTTTTATGTATGAGAAATTATCATAGAAGATCTTTTCATCAAATGTACATTTTCAACCCATTAAATGGTTGATTCACATTGAGTTAATTTTACATCTCTCAAAATTTTATCATCATTCTCATTGATTGAGTTGATGACAAAAAAAATCTTATCGTCAAACTTGTAGAGAGATAAACAATATATGAAAATAAAACTTAAGATTAAAAGTAGGAGAAATGATAAAGAATGAGCAAACAAACCTATATATGGAAAATGAAACAAAGAAATATCAAATACATGAGTATGAAGAAGAGAGATGATTAATTAGAATGAACAAAATATATTGTAAGTTAAAATGTAAGAGATTTGAATTACCTTAATAAAAATAAAATGAGAAGATGGAAGATGAATAGAAATGAAAACATGTCTGTTCGTATGATACATGTATATAATAAACTAGACTAAATGCCTAATTTTTCATTTAAAGAAACACAAATGTCCGGTCATATATGATACATGTCTGTTCGTATGATACATGTCCGTTCGTATGATACATGTCCGTTCGTATGATACTTAACGTACGGAAAATTTTGCATAGAAAACTACTTTATATATATTAGTTAATTAATTATACAAACTGAATTTGGATACTTTCTTGCCTCCAATCCATCTCTATCATTGAAATTGATCATATTAATTACAAAACATAATGAATTATATGTTAAAAATCAAATGTGAACTATACAATTTAAACAGAAGAGATCAACATCAAGCACTTGCTGTAACATATGATCTAGAGAGTTGTTTGAATGTATGAGTAATTAGCCAAATATGTAACTTTTTTAAATGGAAGTTAAGAAAACGTTTTAGGAAAATCTGATTGGTAAAAGAGAAAATCTCATCAAGGTTTAGTCATCCCTTTCACATAAATCCTAATATGAATATATAATTGCACCTAATTAGAGCAAAATGAGATTGCTTTCCATACATGAGCATAATAGCATTAATTAAACTCTAAATAAATAGGCCATCTTTCATTGCTTATTTCTCACCCCAAAGCAAAGCTTTTCAGAGAAAAAAAATATATTTTCATCTGAGGTATGGAAGATATTCGTGTCAAAGAATGTCCTTCCGACGCGTCGAGCATCTCGGCTGCTGTATCACCTCATGGTGATGAGCAGAGAAAGCTGAAGATGAAAATGAAGGAAGAGAAGGAGATGGCTGAGAAGGAGGTGGCTAAGGGATCATCAGAGCTTCGGCCTGATTCGAGTTCACGTCCTGTCCTTGACTTGACGCTTATGAACAACGATTCCAATCTCGAACTCAGCCTCTACAACTCGATGAATCAGGCGGCCAATTTTAATTCTCAGCTGGCCGGAAATGAGTTCTCGGACGAGAACATACGACTGGATGAGAGACCTAGGAATAATAGGGTTTTTGCGTGCAGCATTTGTAGGAGGAATTTCTTGACCTCACAAGCGTTGGGAGGACACCAAAACGCTCACAAACAAGAGCGTGCTGTCACCAAACGTCGTCGAGGCCTCAAAGTTGCTGGTTTTCGATTTCCTCATTATCCCTATTACCCTTATTCAAGAATCCATCCTTACCAACTTTATGGATCTTATAGTAAGATGCCTCTTGGAGTTTGTTTTGACCCCATGCAGCACATCAAGCCTCCTCACCTGTGGATGAACTCGCCCGTGTATCGGTTTGGCCAAGGTGATTGGCAATCACAAAAGCAAGCCATGCTGAATAATCAACAACCCTCAATTGATAGACAAAGGATGGAAGCTTTCAAGGCTTCTCAAAATGGTGGGTTTATGCGCTTTCCAGGGACTTCTTCTGCTAGACTTGATGGAAATATTGGTGCAACTCCGAGCTTAGGTGGTTGGACTGCCGTCTCGGCTAACAGACCAACAAGTGGTGATTATCTCAAGCGTGTGGCGGCAACTTCCTCAGCCAGTGCTGATCATGTTGACCCTTCTGGACTTGATTTGTCTCTCAAGCTTTCGATTTAATTTACTTTCATGTTGTATTAATACCTCAGTGATTTTCTTTTAGATGATTTTCCTGAAATTCTAGTGTAATTTTTGTATTGAACCACAGATGAGAATAAACTTTTTTTTTACCAATTGTTGAGTCCATTTCTTTGAATCTATTCAATTTAATTTGGTGTTAAGTTCTTCTTATTTTAAGATTTGCGTGAATAAGAATTTTTGTTTGACTAGTTCAATCAGAATATTTTTAATAGTATCCGCACGAACAAAATTAATCATGTGAATTGAAATATACAGATTATTTAAGATCTTTATTGAGCTTTAATTATCAAGCTTATTGTCTTTGTTTTGATTTCTTTGGGTTTCATTGTAGTAAAAATCAATAAGAGATGTTTGAATTCAAATTTGAAGAGATTGAAGTAAATGTATAGCATATTTATAATATGGCTTCAACGCCTTTACAAAATGGATTCAATGGTTATTTTTCTTTGAAATACTACACAATATAGCATTTAAAGAGGAAGTGGAGATTCTATATGAACATACATTCTGTTCAAAACCTAGATTATCAAGTTTGATCTTAACTGTTAAATGATTTCTATAATGTTCATGAAAATTCTTCATTTTTTATGTGATTCTCGTGCGCATAACAAAACAATTACGTGTCAAAATATGAACTATTGACTATCAAGTTAACTAGATTAAGATTCGAATCCAAATCTTCTACAATTCTTATCCATCTAAGGCAAATTTGTCTAATTAATGAAAGTATATTGTAACATTTTTGTAAATTACAAAAACTTAACTAGATGAAAACGATCTGTCTAATTTTGATCTGTTCATGCTTATGTGGTTGTGGGTCCAAGATGGTCCTATCTTGGCTGGCACAACATAGATCTTTAACCTTTCAAACATATATGTATGAAAGATGATAAATATGTATGGTAACTTAGTTGATATAATTTCCAATTAAATCTCAATTTCTATAAGAGAAAGTAACAGAGATAGTAATTAAGATAATACATATTTTTTTGACAAGTTCTATAAGGGAAAGTCAGCTTTTGCGACAAATGGTTTTGAATATCAACTATTCTTATACATTTTTTGACAAGTTAAATCTCAATTTTTTTATCATGTAAAGGAGATAGTAAATTTTTGCTTGGCATGTATCAGCTTCACATTAAACCGATGCTATTATGTATTAGCTTCATGTATCTTGATTGATCGTCATGCATGCACATTTTTGTTAAAAGTCTATCTTTTTTTTTAATTATTTTTATTTATCACACTTAATATAGGATCATGTAAGTGTTAATTCATAGTAGTGATGAGTACTAAGATAATACATATTTTTTTTCTTTTTTAAATAGTAAAAATAAATGAGAAATATTTTCTGTCACAACTTGTACTTAGCACAACTTGTCTTATATAGCTTCTTAATTTCTTTATATGATTGTGATTATGACGTAATTAAGTAAAAGATACATAAGGCAACTTATGTCGGATGAATATAGAATTTCTTAAAATATATAGTTTGCAATTACTTTAATCAACTTATAAGTTAATTATATGAGCATTTATTGGGAGTTGATTTTACTTTTAGGGAACTTAAATACTTAGCGTCCGCTTGACTAAAAAAATACTTAGATACCGGTTATAAGTGATTTGATAGCGAATTTTCAAGAAAATTAAAACAAGATAAATTAATAGTATTTACTTTTTTTTTAAAGTGTTTGAAGTTGGACAAACTAACTAGATTATTTGAGAGGTATTTTAGTATAAAAATTCTGAATATTTGTTTAAAAAGAATCACTTAAATAATAGGGGAATATGCATTTGAAAACTTGTTTTTATTTCAGAAACAGAAAATAAATTTTGAATCCTATTTCAAGAGTACAAAATACTTGAAAATTCAAATTTTACTTTATTTTAAAAAGTTCAAAATAAAGTGATTCTAAAAAATTTCAACATCTATGAAAAATAGAGTCAAATATTCTAAAAAATTTCAATATCACTCTTGCTTCAAGTTGATTGAAAAGTTTGATAGATCGAATGCTAAATTAGAGTATGCTAGTACAATAGACGTTTAACGTGTTTTATACCTTGCACAAGACCTAATATTGGTCTTGTATAGCAATACTGCACAATCCTAGTACCGATAATTGGAAAGTCATTACCAGAGAGTCCTTGGGTATATTTGCATGAGACCTTTTTTTGGCAATTTTTTCTTGCAGTATTAGAAGGTTATACAGGTGATAGTTGAATATTAAGTCAATGTCTGGTAATCGTTAGGAGGGGAGACGTATCTTGGGCTTTAAAGAAATAGTCATGTCTATTATTCCACAACCTATGTCACTAGAGACTATTGTGGACTTGAATGCGTACACTAGTAGAAGGTTTTAAGTATAATGTTCTGAAACTTTGCAATTTTCAATCCTATAGATGAGCTTTAGATTGAAAAAAATAATTAAATTTCAGGTTATTGTTCTTCTTTTCAAAGTACATGTTCTGAGTAATTTAGAGAAATTTACACATTTGTTATAGTAAATTTTAGGTATTGATGTATTATAGATGTGATTTGCTTGACACCATTTAACTAACTTTTAGAATAGGATAAATATCACCCTAAAGGAAGTACTTTTTACAAAGCCATCATTGATTTGTTTATAACTTCATAGATGTTTCCGCTCAATAATTGCTTACTAAGAAATGCTAAATTACAAAAATACTCATATAACAATATACACATACTAACGTACATGAAGGTAATCATATGCATAAACAACATATAAAAATAGAGTTTGAGCGGCTCGTTTAAAAGGTCCTCCACCATCTAAACCTGACTCGGCCAACTAGCACTGCAAAGACATATCTGCATGAAGAATAATATCATCTCGAACAAATCTGGGACACCCAGTTATGTCACACACAAATAAAGCCTCAAAATCACCACAAAAGTCAAATCCGAAAAGAAAACAACCACCAAGGATCGGAGATCTGGTGAAACAAAATCTACAAAGGAGGAGAAAACCAGCAAATTAGGAGAAATGAACGAGAATAGAGATAATGTGTAACTCTAGACGGAAGACAACAACTTTGAACCCCATAAGAAATAAGCTGACTATGTAGCTTGCATGAGCCTTGTAAACCTTTTCCCCATGATGAAATACTATCAAAGTTTTCCCGTAGTTTTTCTTCCCTTTAAGGGGTTTTCACGTAAATCATGGTGTCTTTATTCTCTCATTCTCTCTCTAAATTCTTCTTCTTAATTTTTATACTATGATGTAAGAAATTCACGATAAATTATCAAAGACTGTGAATTTTTCCTTTACATTTGGTACTTTATTGAGAGATGAGAAAAAAAACTCAATAAGAAATAAGCTGACTATGAAGACCTATAAATAGAGGCAATGTGTAACTCTAAATAGAAGACAACAACTCTGAACTTCATAAGAAATAAGCTGACTATGTAGCTTGCATGAACCTTGTAAACCATTTCTGCATAATAAAATACTATCGAAGTCTCTCCATATTTTTTCTTCCCTTTAAGGGGTTTTCACGTAAATCATGATATTTTTATTCTATCATCCTCTCTCTAAATTATTCTTTTGATTTTCATATTATGATGTAGGAAATTCACGACTAATTAACAAATATTGTGAATTTTTTCCTTTACAGTTCTTTTATAGTTTTATATACAAGAATGATTCTTGTATTTTTTTTATATGTAAAAATGAATATTTTTAACCCAAAAAGTTATAAAATTAATTGTAGAGCTACTGGACTATTAGCTACTTCAGTCAATAAATAGTGTTAGTTATTCGGCTATATTTGCAGCAACTATTTGGGTCATTTTTACTCATTATTTCTGTAATATGGTCATTCTTACCAACTTTCATTATTATCTTATCACCTATCTCAATAGATGAATTATTTCATGTTCTTTTTTTTCACTCGTTTAATAGCAATATGCTTAAATAGTAGTCGCTCGTTTACTACGATAATACATTTATGAAATCGTTAAGGTCAAATTCCTTTGCTTTAGCAGAAAATTCTAAGGTATAGTTATGATTGTTTTTATGTACATTTAAATGTAAAATCTATAGATATGCACATAGTTATACGTACATAAGAACAGCATATGTACCACATAAAGACTGTATTGCAGAATTACACTTGCTTTAGCCAGTAAAACAACTCTTAAGTTTTCTCTCTTTAATACCTAAGTTACAACTTAACATCATAACACAATGGATGCCGCTAACATTCCATCTGTGGTTGTGCACCAAATATTGATCATATGTCGTTCCTCAGAAGTGTAGTTAAATTTAAGTCGTCTAGTCAAATCTAAAAGACCATATGAAATTAAAAAGAAATAATACAATTTCTCAAGGGATGTAAGTGTATTTTAGATAAACTTAGGATGGGTGCTGATTCTCAATTTTTTTAAGAAAATATATATGCAGTGATCGAGCATATCTTAACCATTGAACATAAATGAGTTAGATGTGAAAACAAATCATGTACTTTAACTATTTTATAATCACATGTGATGATCGAAGCTACTGGACACATATGTTCAGAGAAGGTAACCGCATTGCAGATCTTCTTTCCAAGCTTGTTGTCATTGTTGATGGTCCCATTTGATACTTTGAGCTTCCTGCTTCTTGCCAGTAGTCATACCATGACTGGCTTTTTTTTTTCTTTTTTGAGTTTTCCCCATTGGAGCTTTTACCAGATAAATTTTTTTAACAAGACTAGCTAGGGGGTTTTATATTTCTTATATTTTCTTTCTACTGTGTTATGTTCCTTTTTCTTTAGTTTTCTATTGGTTGAGTCAACTCTTGTGGTGTTCATTCCTGTTCTAAACTCTTTTTTGTTTCTTTACTTTTTTTTTAATAATATTTGTCTAGCTGCTAGTCTCTCTAGTAGCTACTCGTCTTTTTTTTTAATACTTGAACTTGAAAATTTTTAAGATTAAGCCCCACGTTCCATAACATCTCAACCTAAAAAAATATTTAAATATATTTCGAAATTTCATATAATATTATTCAAAAAAAATTTGGATGAATTTTATATTGAAAATTGACATGCCAATTATAATAACATGGTAGGCAGAATCAAAAGCTTAATTTAGCGGAAAGGATGAAAAAATAATGGGAGATGGTAAATTTTTTGTTCGCTAATTTAGTCCTAATAGTTAAGAAATTGCAATGAAACTCGATCTGTATAAATTTGTCAAATTTAAGAAATGTAGGCTCTTTAACATTTGGTAAGAACTTTGAAAACCATTTTTTTTTTCAATTATACCAATCAAATAGCTAGTGGCAATAACGTGTGTGAACGGAAACAAGACGGTGAGAAAAAAAAACAATTAAAGTGAAATATGAAAAAAATTTACATTTTCAAAGAAAATATATATTATCAAAAGAGTTTGTTGCTATTTTGGCTATATCAAGAGAATTTATTAAGAGTGTTGCCTCACCAATTAATCAAGACCTACTAACGACAACTACTTTGTCAAGCTTAGGGTTTTAAAGAAACACAAATGTCCGGTTGTATGATACATGTCCGGTTTGATGATACATGTCCGGTCGTATGATACATGTCCGGTCGTATGATACTTAACGTACGGAAATTTTTGCCTATAAAACTACTTTATATATTAATTAATTAATTACACAAACTCAATTTAGATACTTTCTTGCCTCCAAATCCATCTCTATCATTGAAATTGATCATATTAATTACAAAATATAATGAATTATATGTTAAAAATCAAATGTGAAATATACAAATTAAACAGAAGAGATCAAACGACATCAAGCACTTGCTGTAACAGATGATCTTGAGTGTTGTTTGAATGTATGAGTAATTAGCCAATTATGTAACTTTTTTAAATGGAAGGTAAGAGAACTTTTAAGGAAAATCCGAAGTAAAAGAGAAAATCTCATCAAGGTTTAGTCACCCCTTTCACATAAATCCTAATATGAATATATAATTGCACGTAATTAGAGCAAAATGAGATTACTTTCTATACATGAGCATAACAGAATTAATTTAACCCTAAATAAATAGACGATCTCTCATTGCTTATTTCTCACCCCAAAGCAAAGCTTTTCAGAGAAAAAAAAATATTTTTTCATCTGAGATATGGAAGATATTCGTGTCAAAGAATGTCCTTCTGACGCGTCGAGCATCTCGGCGGCTGTATCACCTCATGGTGATGAGCAGAGAAAGCTGAACATGAAAATGGAGGAAGAAAAGGAGATGGCTGAGAAGGAGGTGGCTAACGGATTATCAGAGCTTCGGCCTGATTCGAGTTCACGTCTTGTCCTTGACCTGACGCTTATGAACAATGATTCCAATCTCGAACTCAACCTCTACAACTCGATGAATCAGGCGGCCGATTTTAATTCTCAGCTGGCCGGCAATGAGTTCCCCGACGAGAACATACGACTGGCTGAGAGACCTCGGAGCAATAGGGTTTTTGCGTGCAGCTTTTGCAGGAGGAATTTCTCGACCTCGCAAGCGTTGGGAGGACACCAAAACGCTCACAAACAAGAGCGTGCTGTAGCCAAACGTCGTCAAGGCCTCGAGGCTGCTGGTTTTGGATTTCCTCATTATCCCTATTACCCTTATTCAAGAATCCATCCTCACCAACTTTATGGATCTTATAGTAAGATGCCTCTTGGAGTTCGTTTTGACCCCATGAAGCACATCAAGCCTCCTCACCCGTGGATGAACTCGCCCGTGTATCTGTTTGGCCAAGGTGATTGGCAATCACAAAAGCAAGCCATGCTGAATAATCAACAACCCTCAATTGATAGACAAAGGATGGAAGCTTTCAAGGCTGCTCAAAACGGTGGGTTTATGCACTTTCCGGGGACTTCTTCTGCTAGATTTGATGGAAATATTGGTGCAACTCTGAGCATAGGTGGTCGGACTGCCATCTCGGCTAACAGACCAACAAGCCGTGATTATCTCAAGCGTGCGGCGGCAACTTCGTCAGTCAGTGCTGATCATGTTGACCCCTCTGGACTTGATTTGTCTCTCAAGCTTTAGATTTAATTTACTTTCATGTTGTATTAATACCTCAGTGATTTTCTTTTAGATGATTTTATTGAAATTCTAGTGTAATTTTTGTATTGAACCACAGATGAGAATAAACTAATTTTTTTTACCAATTGATGAGTCCATTTCTTTGAATTTATTCAATTTAATTTGGTGTTATGTTCTTTTTATTTTAAGATTTGCGTGAATAAGAATTTTTTTATTAGTTAATTCAGAATTTTTTGAATATTATCCACACGTACAAAATCATGTGAATTATTGAAAATGTACTGATCATTTAAGATCTTTATTGAGCTTTAATTATCAAGCTTAATGTCTTTGATTTGATTTCTTTTTGTAATTTTTTCTTTTGGTTTTTTCTGTAGTAAAAATCAATAAGAGATGTTTGAATTCAAATTTGAAGAGATTGAAGTAAATGTATAGCATTTATAATATGGTTTCAACGCATTTACAAATTGGATTCAAGGATTTTGTTTTCTTTGAAATAATACACAATATAGCATTTTAAGAGGAAGTGGAGATTCTATATGAACATACATTCTGTTCAAAACCTAGATTATCAAGTTTGATCTTAACTGTTAAATGATTTCTATAATGTTCATGAAAATTTTTCATTTTTCATGTGACTCTCGTGCGCATAGCAGAACAATTACGTGTCAAAATATGAACCATTGACTATCAAACTTGATAACTAAATTAAGATTCAAATCAAAATCTTCTACAATTCTTATCCATTTAAGGCAAATTTGTATAATTAACGAAAGTATATTGTAACATTTTCGTAAATTACAAAAACTTAACTAGATGAAAAATGACAACATGGATTGGCACAGTTGATTAAGTTCTCACACTTATATTTTAAAGATTGTAGATTCTAGTCATATCTTTCATTCTACTTAGAATCAGTAATGTAACTTTGACAAAAAAATAGATGAAAGTGATTTGTCTATTGATTTATTCAAGTTTACGTGGTTGTGGGTCCTGCATTGGCTGGCACATCATAGATCTTTAGCTTTTCAAGCATACATGTATGAAAGATGATAAATATGTATGGTAACTTATTTGATCTAATTTCCAATTAAATCTCAATTTCCATAAGAGAAAGTAACGGATGAATCAGCTTCTGCCACAAATGGTTTTGAATATCAACTATTCTTGTACATTTTTTGCAAAGTTAATTCTCAAATTTTTGCCATATAAAGAAGATAGTAAATTCTTGGTTGGCATGTATCAGTTTCACGTTAAAGCATGCTGTTATATTTTTATTAAAATTATATTTTTGTCTTAATTATTTTTATTTATCACATTTAATATAGGATCACATACCTGTCAATTCATAGTAGTGACGAGTACTAAAGTGATACATATTCAAAGTAGAAAAATATTTACAACTTGTGCTTAGCACAACTTGTCTTATATAGCTTCTTATTTTCCTTGTATGATTGTGTATTGTGACTCAATTAAGTAAAAGATATATAAGGCAACTTATGTCGGATGAATATATAATTTCTTAAAATATATAGTTTGTAATTACTTTAATCAACTTATAAGTTATATGAGCATTTATTGGGAGTTGATTTTACTTTTAGGGAACTTAAATACTTGGGTCCGCTTGACCAAAAAAAAAATTACTTAGAGACTGGTTGGTAATTTGATAGCGAATTTTCAAGAAAATGAAAATAAGATAAATTAATGTTGTATTTTTATTTATTTTTTTTAGAAAAGTGTTCGAAGTTGGAAGAACTAGAGTATTTAAGAAGTATTTTAGTATAAGATTTCTGAATATTTGTTTAAAAGCAACACTAAAATAAGAGAGGAATATGCATTTGTAAATTTATTTCTATTTCAAAAACAGAAAATAAATTTTGTAGCCTCTTTCAAGCGTTCAAAGTATTTGAAAATTCAAATTTCACTTTTTATTATGTACTCGAATATGTTAAATGCTTGATAACTTGAAATAAAATATAATAAAATGAAGATTATGAACTCTACTTCATATCAAACGTTTCTATATGATGATGCCTTTTTTAGAAGAGTTCTTGAACATTTTTTTGTACGCCTAGAAAATGATCTTTTATGCGTAATTAACATATTCATGTGGTTAACTAAACTTCATGAGACCATGGAGAAGAAGTGGAAAAAAATCAATCACGTGTGGAGGAATTTCTTGTCTAGTAAGTACGAAAAAAAATCTAATTTCTCGATCGAATTTTCAGTGACAAAAATATAAGCAGAACTTTTACTAAAAATGGTGTGGGTAATATTTCAACTGATAATCACTTATCTCTTTGAAACATGCCCTATTAAAATAGTCATATAATCTAATAGTTATTTCCAACTGATAGTTGTCATTTCTAAATGGTTGATCTTGCTGAGACATATTAGAATAACTAGAAGGTTTCATTATACCTGTACGTAGAAAAAATTTATAAACTAGCCAAGTCAATATGTGGTCTAAAGCATATACCTAAGTACTGGCATGGAAAGTTTGATTTTGTGATCTTATATCATGGGTACGTATGTACATAGTAACGCTGACAAATGTTTTTCTCAAAGTTCATAGAAGATTATGGTGTCATTATTTGCCTATATAAGGATCACGATTTACTCATATTTGTTATAAGTATGTAAGGCGTAGAAAAAACTAAGAGATCCTTAGCTTTAAAGTTCAAAGCAAAAGACGTAGATCGATGAACGTAGATATCATTTTTAGAATAAAATTGAAGAAACATAGTGGGCAAGGCATTATGCACTATGTCATTCAAATTATTTTGATAAAATGATTCTAAAAAATTTCAACATCTAGGAATATATAATAGAGTCAAATACTCTCTATCACTCTTGCTTCATGTTGATTGAAAAGTTTGGTAGATCGAATGCTAAATTAGAGTACGTTAGTGCAATGGATAGGTTAACGTGTTTTATGTATTGCTGAAGACGAAATACTGCTTTTGTAGCATGTAAGTTTTCAAGATATATACAAGCAATCCTAGTACTGATAATTGGATAGTCACTACTAGAGTCCTTGGACATATTTGCATGAGACTTTTTTTGATAATTTTCTTGCAGTATCAGAAGGTTATACAAGTGCTAGTTGGATATTAAGTCAATGTCCGGTTACAGTTAGGAGGGGAGAAGTATCTTGGGCTTTAAAGAAACAATCATATGTATTATTCCACATTGCTTTAGCAATGTTAATTAGTTGAGATTTGTTATTAGATTTCCAAGTTGTGAGCACAACCTATGGCACAAGACTATTGTAGACTTGAATGTGTACACTAGTAGAAGGTTTTAAGTGAACAAATATCTTGTTTTGTGCATAGTAGTAGCATTATACTTTGATGCATAATTATTTTATTGTATTTCGGTAATCGATCTAATATTACAATCTGTAAAGACAACATAATAAACTGAAACTTTGCAATTTTCAGTCCTGTAAATGAGTTTTAAATTAGAAAAAAAATTACATTTCAGGTCCTTGTTCTTCTTTTCAAAGTACATATTCTCTAAGCAATTTAGAGAAATTTACACATTTGTTATGGTAAATTTTAGGCATTGATGTATTATCGAGGTGATTTGCTTTGCACTCTTTAACAAACTTTTAGAATAGTGATAAATATCACCCTAAACAGAATAGTTTTTACACGTCACGAGGCCATCATTGATTCGTTTATAACTTTATAGATGTATCCTCTCAACAATTGGCTTATCAACAAATGCTAAATTACAAAAATACTCTTATACGCTTGAATTGCAAAAACTTGAAGTTCAAGACTAAATTAGAACAAAAATGTAGAATAAGAAAAATATTATGTCGGAGATACTACTATAAAACAGTCAAAGTGCATTTTGTCATTTAATACAATATTGAAAAATGTTAGTGCATGATCATTTTAGTGTTTTACATGCAAAAATAGCATTTGTACTTTTAAAGAAAATTGTAGTGTATAGTATATTTTAGGGATAATTACACTTTACCTACTCAAACTATAACTAATAGACACTTTAAATTATAAACTTTAAAACATTACAGTTTAAACCTTAGACTATCTAAAACTCATAATTTTAACCTTGAATGTAACTTTGTCTACTGTACTATAGTTTTTTTAACAAAACGACGCCGTTTTTGCCTATCTAAGACGACTCATTTTATCTATTGCCGCAACATGCATGCGACGCGGAGCGGTGATTGAAAAATATTTTTTTGAAAAAAAAATTCAGAGTCGCCACCAATCATTTTAGGGAATGATTGGTCACCCAAATTTAAAATCAAATATTTTGGTCTGTGAAAATTTAAAGTTAGTTCGGGAGTCATTTGCGTGTGGGGAAGATATTAGCACCCCACACTGCTCATTATGAAAAATGGTTACCAAATTTAATCAAATACTATCTAAATTATTTTTTTAAATACTGTTATAAAAATTCAATTTTGAATGTCCCATTCGGTATATTTTGCATCACAATAATGAGCAAATAAATTACCTTCAACGGGTGGTATAAAGACCATTGAAAAATTATTTTTTAATCAAAGCGTTATTGGAGTTACTCTCGGTATCCTAAAAATAACTCCTCACCTCGGTAGTTCGAGAAATTTGGTATCCCAAAATTCTAAAGTCCGCCATCGGATTTTTTTAGTGAAAACTAAATAAAGAAATTTACAAAATTTAAATCAAATTGTTATGGTTTTAATTTACGAGCGTCAATTCTGATGATAAAAGAATAAAATAATAATCACATACAACCGTGACATATGACAATAATACATAAATAAATAATAAGAGATAACAACTATAAATAAAAAAGAATAATGAAAAAGAATGTTAGAGATGATAAACACGTATGATAAATTTTAAAAAAGAATATGTAGGGCGAAAATAATGAAACAAGATGTGAAATAATTACAAATACGTATAAAATTAAATTAAAACAAACCAATAATATCTACTAAAAAAATAGAAAAATAAACAAACATAAAAAAACAAAAAAACAAAGAAAATGTAAACAATAAAAAAATAAAAAAAATTACAGAGGGTGACATCATCCTCTGTTAAGTGACAGAGGATGACGTCACCTTTGTCCCTTTTTTTTGAATTTTCGTTTTTATATATATAATTGTTTTGTAAATAAATTAATAATAAAGTTTTTATGTGTAGAATAAATTAATTTATGAAAAAAATGCTTAATTTATACATAATTAGCATGGCATGCTTTTTTAGTACATGGTCTATTAATTACCATTTTTTATTTTCTCACTCAATGCTAATCAAATAATAAAAGAATGTCATGAATGGTAACTAATTTAAACAAGTGTCACTAAAAATAAATAAATAATTTTATTTGAGATATAAATCTACCATTTTTTTATTTTAGACTACTTAGTTCACTAATTATCATTTTTCCTTTCTTCCTTCATTACTATAAATGATCATGGATGGTAACTAGTTTAAACAAGTGTCAATAAAGAAAATTCATAAAACTTTCAAAATGAAATAGTGTTTGTTTGGGATATAAATATATCATTTTTTTTATTTTGGACCACTTAATTCACTAATTAACATTTTTCCTTTCTTCCTTCATTGCTAGGATGATCATGGATGGTAACTAGTTCAAACATGTGTCACAAAAATGATGGTCAAAAATTAAAAAGAAAAAGAAGAGAAGATTTGTAAGAACATAAAAAAAAATCAAAACTTAAATATTTGTACAATCTTGTATAGAGGTTTTACTCTCTATTTTATGCATTTTTATGTATGAGAATTATCATAGAAGATCTTTTCATCAAATGTACATTTTCAACCCATTAAATGGTTGATTCACATTGAGTTAATTTTACACCTCTCAAAATTTTATCATCATTCTCATTGATTGAGTTGATGATAAAAAAAATCTTATCGTCAAACTTGTAGAGAGATAAACAATATATGAAAATAAAACTTAAGATTAAAAGTAGGAGAAATGATAAAGAATGAGCAAACAAACCTATATATGAAAAATGAAACAAAGAAATATCAAATACATGAATATGAAGAAGAGAGATGATTAATTAGAATGAACAAAATATATTGTAAGCTAAAATGTAAGAGATTTGAACTACCTTAATAAAAATAAAATGAGAAGATGGAAGATGAATAGAAATGAAAACTCTCCTTTCTCTTTCTCACTATTTTCTCAAAACCTATCTTTCTCTCTCTAAAATCTCTTCTCTTTCTCACTCTTCCAAATCTCCCCTTTCAAAGTGAAGACCTCCCCTCCATTTATATGCAAACTTAGAGCTTCACTTTTTTAATTTTAATCTTTTTGTTCCATTTTATTTTTATTTTTAGTCCTTGGACAATTTTTTTATTTTTTAGGTATTGAGCTATTTTTCAAATCATACACATAGTCTTAGACTAATATGAGCAAAAAATTAAAATTTATATTTTTAAAGTATTGGACCGGACATAATACGGTATCTACAGCTGCCCCCATTTGTTCATGCTTCTAAACTTAGAAGGTGTACAAAGGTGTAGATAAATATTTTGATCAAGAAAAAACTATATAGATAAAGGAAATAGAAACATCGAATTATTCGGGTTCTATGAAATGATGGAACTTATGAAATGGACCTGGGTAGACACAAGCTTCGACCTCGACTCAATTCGGGTTCGATTTAACTCTATAAATTGAAACGGACCAGGTGCTGATACCGGGCTTCGACCGCGATAAAGTCGGGTTCGATTTAGCCTAAGATAAAGAAAGGACGCGGACCTGGATAGGCGCAGGCTTCGACCTTGACTCGATGCGGGTTCAATTTAACTATATTAATTGAAACGGACCAGGCGCTGCCACTGGGCTTTGACCGCGACAAAGTCGGGTTCGATTTAACGAAAGATAAAGAAACGACATAGACCTGAATATAGTCAAGCTTCAACCTCGACTCAATGCGGGTTCAATTTAACCATAGATAAAGGAAGGGCGTGGACCTGGATAGATGCAGGCTTCGACCTCGAGTCGATGCGGGTTCGATTTAACCATATTAATTGAAATAGACCAAGCGCTGACACCGGGCTTCGACCACCACAAAGTCGGGTTTGATTTAACCGTGATATTTGAAAGGAAACGGACATGGATAGACGTAGGCTTTGAACTCGACTCGATTCAGGTTCGATTTAACTAAAGATGTTGAAATGATATTTGATATGATATTTACAAGTTTCATATGGTGCAAGAGCTAGACTAATGTATGCTCTAAATGTTGGAAAGTCATGTATGGATTTCGAAAGAATATCTTTAAATGATTCATGCACTTGAATTGCATCAAACAAATCAGTATGATGCATGTCTATGCATTGTAATTATTGAATATAAATGCAAAGTAGTGATGATTTTTTTTATTTGATGATTTTTTTTGAAAGTTGACTAATGTCGCCATATCCTTCACCCTTCAAATCAATCACTTGGCCTAAGGTCATGGACTCACAATGAAGTATCGAGCATACTTTCAAAAAAATGATGCATCTTTATTCATCGGTTTGTGCTTCAGTATTCGGCTTCACGTCGATGATGAAGAAAAAGTTTGCTTCTTTTCTGTACTTTAATTGCAATCCTCCAATCATGCTTTAGCCTTCGTTATGTGCATACCAACTTTCTCGTGATGACTTTTCAAATTCCCCCTTGTACTTAGACCACCTTTTTTAGTTCCTATTCTTTTATTTTTTTTCTTTTTTAATTAACTTTCACCTAACCAAGTTTATGCTTCTGAGTTATTTCAAGAGTAATTAATGATATCTTAGAATTGAGAGGAATAATAAATAATGGAAATAAGGAGAATATGAAGTATGTGTATTTGTCAACTGAGAAAGAAAAAAGGCTCTTCATTGATGATGAATAATGTTTACAAACGATGATTTGGAAAAAGAAAAAAAAATGGAGGAAGAATTTCTCCAGTATTCGAGATAGTTTTTTTTAAACATTTTTTATGCCTAACTTCATTTTTCCCATACTTAGAGTGGTCAAACGAAGTACTTCTTGACTGTATCAAAATTAATTGTGTGCGATAAATCATCTCCATCCATGTTTGTTAGCATGAGAGCTTCTCCCAAGAAAGCCTTCTTGGAAAGGTCCTTCAGAATTTGGGGTCCACTTCCCCCGGTGATCCTTTTGATATGGGAGTATCATTTTTAACACCAAGTCTCCTTCTCGAAAATATCGGGGACGCAATTTTTTGTCATATGCGTGCATCATTTTTGTTTGATATAATTGCCATCTACATAACGCAGTCAATCTTTTTTCCTCGATGAAATTCAATTGCTCATATCGTGTTTGTACCCACTCTGCTTCTTCTAATTTCACCTCCATTAAGACTCTGAGGGAGGGAATTTTCACCTCAATTGGAAGGACCGCTTCAATGCCATATACCAAAAAGAATGGCGTTGCCCCAGTTGATGTTCGGACTGATGTGTGGTACCCATGCAGTGCAAACGGGAGCATTTCATGCCAATCCTTATAAACGTCTGTCATCTTCTCTATGATCCTTTTTATGTTCTTATTGGCTGCTTCCACTGCTCCGTTCATTTTCGGACGATAATGAGATGAATTATGATGCTTAATTTTGAATTGCTCACATAATTCTTTCATCATCTTGCTATTTAAATTTGTCCCATTATCTGTGATAATCCTTCCAGGTAGACCATATCGACAAATTATCTCCTTTTTAATAAACTTAACAACCGCACTTCTGGTTACACTCGAATAAGAACTTGTCTCCACCCATTTGGTAAAATAATCTATAGAGACCAAAATGAAACGATGCCCGTTAGAGGCTTTGGGTGTGATGGGACCAATGGCGTCTATGCCCCACATAGAGAACGGCTAAGGCGCGGCCATTACATGTAAAGGGGATGCGGGTACGTGAATTTTATCCAAATAAATTTGACATTTATGACATTTCTTGGCGTACTTGATACAGTCAGATTTTAGAGTTAACCAATAATATCCTGCTCTCAAGATTTGTTTGGCCATCATATGTCCATTAGCATGTACTCCAAAAATTCCTTTGTGAACTTCCTCTATGATTTGATTCGCTTCCCTTGCATCAACACATCTTAAGAGCACTATATCATGGTTTCTTTTGTAGAGTATTTCACCATTCAAGAAGAAATCCATGGACAATCTTCTAATAGTGCGTTTATCATTCTCAGAAGCTTTGGATGGATATTCTCCATTTTTTATATACTGCTTGATGTCGTAATACCATGGTCTTGTGTCTGGCTCTTCTTCAATACTCATACAGTGAGCAGGAAAATCTCGCTTCTCAATTTTTATGGGTTCCACTTCTTCCTTAAAGTCTACGGTGAACATGGATGCTAAAGTTGCCAGTGCATCTACAATTTGATTATTCTCTCTGGGTACATGGTCCAATGAGATCATTTCAAAAGTTTGGCTTAGCTTAGTTACATGTTTGTTGTAAGGTACTAGCTTGGAGTCTCTAGCTTCCTATTCCCCGTTTAGTTGTCGTATCACCAATAAGGAATCTCCGACTCGAAGCTTCCTTATCTTCATGTCACAAGCTGCTTGAATTCCCATGGAACATGCCTCATATTGTGCCACATTGTTTGTGCAGTCAAAGCATAGTTTTACCGTGAATGGGAACAACTTTCCCTTGGGAGATATGATGATCGCCCCAATTCCATGTCCTACATCATTAGACGCGCCATCAAATAACATTGTCCATAATTCTGGATCCATAGATTCTCCTTCATTTTATAATATGACTGATATGTTCTCATTAGGAAAATCAAACTTCATAGGCTCATAATCTTGCACTGGTTGATCTGCAAGATAATCAACAAGTACACTTCCTTTTATTGATTTTATCGTGACATAAACAATATCATATTCCGTGAGCAACATTTTCCATTTAACGATTCACCCAGAAAGTGATGACTTTTCAAAGATATATTTGATTAGATCCATCTTTGAAATTAACCAAGTGGTGTGGTATAACATGTACTGTCTAAGCCAATGAGCAACCCAGGCTAATGCACAACACATTTTCTCTAACATCGAATAATTAACCTCATAATTTGTGAACCTTTTGCTTAAATAGTATATTGCTTGTTCTTTCCTTCCAGATGCGTCATGTTGACCAAGTACGGAACCCATGAATTTTCCTGTCACTGTAAGATACAAAATGAGTGGACGCCCTGAAGTTGGAGGAACAAATATAGACGGATTTTGTAAGTATTGCTTGATCTTCTCAAAAGCAATTTGACAATTATCATTCCATCCTTCTGTATCACTTTTGTGGAAAAGTTTAAAGATAGGTTCACAAGTTGTCATTAGCTGTGAGATGAACTGGGCTATGTAATTTAATCTCCCTAACAAACTTAGAACATCCTTTTGAGTTTGAGGTGGTGGCATATCAATGATGGCTCGAACTATGTCAAAGTCAACTTTTATTCCTTCCTTGCTCACGACAAAATCAAGTAGTTTTCCTGAAGACGTTGCGGATGCACACTTTGTCAGGTTAAGCTTTAACTGAAACTTTCTCAACCGTTCAAATAGTTTTCGCAGAGTGATTGTATAATCTTCCCCTTCACGAGATTTGGCAATCATATCATCAACGTACACTTCGATTTTTTTATGCATCATATCATGAAACAGTGTTACCATTGCCCGCTGGTAAGTCGTCCCTGCATTCTTAAGACCAAATAGCATAACCTTATAACAAAATGTACCCCACAAAGTTATAAAAGTCATCTTTTCACGGTCTTCAGGAGCCATTTTGATTTGGTTATACCCCGAAAAACCATCCATGAAAGAGAAGGTTGAATGTCCTACAGTGTTATCTACTAAGACATCGATATGGGGTAATAAAAAATTATCCTAGGGGCTTGCCCGATTTAAGTCTCTATAATCGACGCACACCCTTACTTTCCCATTTTTCTTCAGCACTGAGACTATGTTAGCAACCCATTCAGGGTATTTTGCTACTTCAAGAAAACCCGCATCTACTTGCTTTTTAACTTCTTCTTTGATTTGTACCAGCATGTCTGGTTTCATTTTCTGTAACTTTTGTTTCACTGGTATACTTTCGGGCATAAGTGACAAATGATGAACCACGATATCAGTGTCTAGACCTAACATATCTTGGTAAGACCATGCAAAGATGTCAATATACTCTTTGAGTAAGTCAATTAATTCTCGACGGCTTTGGCTTGTCATAGAAGTGCCGATTTGGATTTCTTTCATCTTTCAATCCAATCCCAAATTTATCACTTCTGTTAACTCTTGATATGCTTAAGTTATTTTTTCATCCTCCTCTACCATTCTTAACATTTTCGGAGATGGTTCGAAATTATCCTCGTCACTTTCATCTGACTCTACGCTAAGAATGGGATTGTCAAAGTTATTGCTTATGCTCTTGTTTTCAAAATCACCATTCTCGAACCTGAATCGGATTATTGGTTGAAAAGAAGGCGAGAAAAAAATAAATAAATAAACAATGCATGATTATGAACAACATTTCAGAAATGGAAAAAGTAGACATAAAAGGAAGAACAAAAAGAACTGGAATTATATTTATCATTAGCAAAAGGAGACGAAACAAGTTTTTAGATTTTCATTCAAAGAGATGACATGAAATAGACGAGAACATAGGCCCATAACAATGAAATTCCTAAGGCATTGGGTAGAATCATTAGAATTTTGGCATGAACACATTACTCTTGAAAATTCTCGAGAAGCACTGGTAGTTCGGTGACGTCCCAATTGTTAGGTTCATGATCCGAATCGTATCGAGAAACCAAGTCTTCTGTACTTGCACTTGATGATTTTTCCAAGATTACGGATATTGAAAGCTCGGCGATATCATCTTCAAGGTTGTACTGCACTACTATAACCAGTTCTTCGAATGAAATTCCCCCACTTCTAAAGGATTTAGAAATATGGGGTATGATTGCCATTTCCATATCGAATTCCCTATTTTCGAGCCGAGCAATCCTCTTTTCTTTCTTTTGAGCTTCCACTCTCCTTCTATCAGTCTTGGTCGGTCTATATCCAAGCCCAAACCTCTGTTCATTCTTGTCCCACTCGATTAACTTATTTATGCCTTGATGCTTACCCCCAAGTCCTTTGCCTAGCTTGTATCCCCCCTTTATCATCAACTTTACAGCCATATGAGATGCTTTTGATAGGCTTGACGTTGGAGTGAGTTTCCCACTAGTGACAAATGTAGTGTTTTCAATCTCAAATGATCGAAATGAGCACTTCCAATGCTTCTTCTGTCGCCTCAACATACGGCATGGTAGCGACCTAGATACCAATAAATCTTCTTCCCCATATATACAAATGAGTTTATGATCCATTATAAATTTCAGCTTCTGATGTAATGAAAACGGTACTGCCCCGGCAGAGTGAATCCATGGTCGACCTAAAAGAAAACTGTATGCTGGATTTATGTCCATCACTTGAAAAACAATTTTGAATAGGCATGGCCCGATTCGAATTTGTATCTCTATGTCTCCGACTACTTCTCTTCGGGTACCTTCGAATGCTCTTACTATCATCATGTTCGGTCGCATATGTGTTACGTCCACAGAGAGCTTTGCTAGTGTGGATCTTGGCATTATATTTAGAGACGAGTCATTATCAATCAATACTTTTACGACAACATAATCCCACATTTCACGGATATATGTAAAGCTCTGGTGTGTCCGGTACCATCGGCAGGGATTTCATCATCTGTGAAAGTGATAAAATTTGGTGCAGTAATATTTTCCACAATTCCACTCGACTTCTCCACCGTAATGTCATGACAAACATATGCTTGATTCAAAACCTTCAATAATGTTTGGTGATGTGGTTCAGAATTCAGAAAGAGTGACAGTAAAGATATGCGAGCAGGTAAGCGATTAAGTTGTTCTATCACATTATACTCGCTTTGCTTGATGAGCTTTAAAAATTCACATACTTCTTCTTCAGACACTGCTATTTCTTTCTTCGTACCTCTTATTATATCTGGGTCTATCACTTGGCTGCCATGCATTTCTCCTTGGAATTCATGACCATTGTCGCCTTCTTTGGCCTTCCCTTTCCTTTGCCTTTCAAACTCATCGCTTTTATCCGTTTTCAAAACTTCTGGCATGTAGCATCTGCCACTCCTCGCCATCCCACCTACTCCCAAAATATTAGTTATGGGGAGATCGAGGTTAGACAGATTTAGCTCTTAAGTTTTGTCGTTACCACTTGTAATGACCTCATATCCGTACGTCCATGATACTGCTCTTGAATCTTTGTAAGAAAACGCACCCGGTATTTGAATGGTGATAGGCATCGGAGCATAAGATGTAGTGGTGTGAGTTGACTTTTTCTCGTAATGTATTGTGAGAGGTTTTGGGATATATGACGACATTTCAACATTAACTTCAGATGATTCTTTAATTATCATGAGGACTAAAGAGTCATCTTCCTGGTATTCCCTTTCTACTTTATGACTTATTGTAAGTATCTTTGCATCCAACAACTTTTGCACTTCCATTTTAAAATCAGCACATTCCTTAATTGTATGCCCTGTCACATTCTTATGAAACAAACAATCGAAGTCATGTATATGCTTCCTAGAAACGCCCTCATCCTCTGAACGTGTTTGGTAGGTGTACCCTACTCTAGAAAGAAGATGGAAAAGTGTTTCCATTGACATGCTCACATCTTCCACGTCACTCTTTCCATATGAAAAATATTCCTCAATTGTATTTACGGTAGGATTCTCATGATTTGGTAGAGGGTCGGAATTGATATCTGGATTCTCATTAGCCTTTATGAAATTCAACCATCCAGCCTTGATCAATGCCTGTACTCTACCTTTTAATGCCGTGCAATTCTCAGTCGAATGTCCCACTGCCCCAGCATGATAATCACAGCGAGCACTCGGATCATACCACCTTGGGTATAGTGGTTGTAGAGGTTCATAAGGAATTGACACCAATTGATTATTCCGTATCAATTGAGGTAAGAGTTCTGTATATGACACGAGGATTGGATCATATTGGATAGAACGTTGATTATTTCTATTTTCCCTTAGAGGTTGATCAGCCTAACCAACATTTTACTGGTGAGTCGGTGGTCTGAAATCGGGTCTCGGGTTGTTTTGAAATGTTGATTGTTGAGAGTGATAATTGTACGGAATTTGTGAGGTATTTGCCACATATGATGTCACAGATTTGGGCCCCTCACTATACTTTGGAAATCTCGGCCTCGAGTTTACAGCTTGTGATGGGTACCCAAAATTGATCGTCTGTACATTCCCTTCTTTCCGCTTCAACGACGGCCCCTTTTTTACGGATGATGTATCAGATATGACTTCCAAAATTCTTCCATTATTTACCCCATATTCAATCCTTTCACCAATCACTATAATGTCAGAGAAGTTGTTTGAAACATTTCCAATCATCCTATCGTAGAATGGAGATCTCAAGTTGTTGATAAACATTGTAGCCATCTCCTTTTCTGACAAGGGGGTGTACTTGAGAAACTAATCCCCTCCACCTTTGTGTATATTCTTTAAAGCCTTTAGTAGGCTTTTTCTCTCTCTTTTGTAGATCCAGATGATCAGGAGCTATGTCTATGTTGTACTTATATTGTCTTAAGAAAGCATCGGCTAAATCTTTCCACCTCCGAATATGTTGGTTATCCAATTGGATATACCAGCGAGATGCAGCTCCTGTCAAGCTATCTTGAAAGAAATGAATCAGTAGCTTATCATTATTTGCATAAACAACCATCTTTCTGCAGTACATAATAAGGTGGCTTCTTGGACATGTACTACCATCATATTTTTCAAACTTAGGTAGTTTGAATTTGTGTGGGTTAGTAACATCTGGGACCAAATATAATTGGGTGGCATTGATGGTACCATATACATCCGACCCTTCAATGGCGCGCAATCATTCCTCTAAAAAGTCAGCTTATCTTTCGACAGAGGGTTTTCGCTTGGTTTCGTAACATGCCTCTGCCCCTTTAGGTCATCAACATCAGGTATGATGATTGGCTCATTAGCGAGTTCGCCTTGTGAGGTGAAAGCTTGGTTGTGGCCATGTGCCATTGTGGATGGGTTGTACCCATTTTTCCCTGTCTGCATCATTTTCTGGACACTTGGAAATGGATAGTGCTGGATATTTACTGGTGGTGAAGCATGCTGAAAGTGGTTGGTCTGATGACGTTGACAGATTGGAGTGAACCCAGGAGGGTAAGGTGGAGTATCATTTGGCAGTTGATTTGTGATGATTGAGCCCCTTGCGGATTTTCAAGACAGGCTTTTCTTCTTTTAATTTCCTCTCGCGATTGCTCTCTTTCTTGCTCGTCCACGACCCTAACTTGAGCTCGCGTTCGATAAGGATGTCGGAGTTGACGGGCTATCTTTGAAAAAATTTCTTAATAAAAAAAGAATAAGACAATGAGATGGTAGATTTTGCTAATGACGAAGAATCAATAATAACAATAATAATAATGAAAGTGAATTTATGCATGAGAAATGATATTACGCAAAGTGAAAGTCCAAAAGTACTCAATTTCATTCAAAATGGTAGAGCCATCCACTACATTTAATATGTAGAAGTCAAACTACACTACTTCGCAATATGAGTTTATACAAAATGACCAAAATGACTCAAATCTCTGTTGATTTTTTCCAAGAACTTACACAAGTTCTCCCCATTAGGATGGATGGGCAAAACACTTTTTTTCAAAAATGATGTTTGTTCCGCCATATTGCTCGCTCTCACAGCCACGCCTTTAAGCCATTCTATAGCTTGCCCTGATCGTTGTCGTGCTCTTGTTACAGTAATTGGTAATCATATCTCAGTGCGTCGACATTAGCATCATTATTTCTTGCCAATTTCTCTGCCACGTTCTGATACGCTCTAACTTGGTGCTCAAGACTTGCAATGACTTTCAATAGTTCTTCACTATCATTTGGTGACTCAGTCTTCCTAACTTTTTGATTCTCTAAATCAACTTGTAAATTATCAGCGATTCGTCGTAACGATTCATATTGTTTTTCTAACTCAATTATGTACACATTATTATCATCGACAGCCCCTTTAACCTCTTCTAAAACCTCTTGTACAAGCTTATTTTTCCTTTCTAGCTTCATGATTCCATCCTCTTGTTCATAGATTACCACTCACAGATTCTCATTGTCCTCTGCCATCCTTCTGATTTTGTTGTTCAGTTTGCGAGTGTCAATTTCCAACTCTAAGTTTTTTCGCTTCAGATATTCTTGATCCTCAATTTTGTTTCTCAAATCTCTGAGTTGTTTTTCCGCTTCGATCTTGTGCTGGCCAGAAAAATTCATCTCGACTGTTAGACGTCTGTTTTCTTCCAAGAGAGCTAAATTCTTTTGACGCTCCGCATATAACTCATCCCGCTCCTCATTTTTAACAATCTCCTGATAAGCTTCTGGTAACTTGCGTGATTGTAAATCCTCAACTGGTAAGGCAATAGTTACTTTGCCTCTGCTCTCAAGCCATGTTTCATACTCCTTTGTGCAATTCATGTGATTCTTCTTATTTCGCACCCTTCTCGTTATTTTCCAAGCTCCAATTAGCTGCTGCAATTTTTGTTCAATATCTTGAGAATCACAACTAATATCAATGTCCTTTAATGTGTGCGTGGCAAGGACAAACTGTCTCATGTATAGTTGACGGAGCACCATTAGCGGAGCACCATTAGCGGAGCATAACTAGTACAACCCCATGGTCTTGGGAGTGGGACCCATTGATAGTCACCATATTTCTAAATCATCGATGTCAACGGAATCCATTGGATTTTCCAGATAACATCCTCATCTTTCAACTTTGATAGGTGTGAGAGCCACATCCCTTTTGTGGAAAACTGCGGATTCCATTTGGCCATTCCAAATTCTGCAACAGGGATTCTCGTCTTCATCCATGGACTTGAAAACTTAACTTGAGGACATTTGAAATCTGGTGGACATCTTAGATGGCTAAGAATCCAAATACACAAAATACATGGAGAGCCGATGAACTTCCCTTTTCCAAGCGCTCGTATGTGATTTAAGGAACGAAAAGTCTCAACTAGAATTGAGATAATAGGGTTAACACCATGTTCAACTTGCAGGAACATTTTTATCACTTTATCATCCACATAATCTTGAATTTTTGAAAATAACACGGTGCCATATATACACAGAGCATATAGAGCCATACCCTTATCTTCCTTTAAGACATTTTGGGCGAGATCTAAAAGGTAATACAGAGGCACACACTCATTCCCCCTTTAACTTTCAATCTCAATCTCAGATGCATGAACAATACCCAAGAGCTTGGATAAAGCTCTCTTCAATGTGAGCCTTTTGTCGTAATTATAAACTTTATCCATGCTTTGCAGCGGGACGTTCAGTAGGGCTTGATATTCTTCAATTGTAGGAGTAAGACCAATTGTTCCAAAGGTGAAACATCTGTACAGAGGGTCCCAGAAATGCATTAAAGCCTTAAGAACGGGAGCATTGACTGTAATATATAGAAGATAAGCGATGTGACCATATTTGCCGACAAACAAATTTTTCTGCTCCGGTGAAAAATCCTCCCATATCTTCTTCAACCTCTCCAAGTTAGTGTGTGAGAACTCTATCTTAGTGATTGGTGGTAGAAGAACGACATCCTTTTTTTTCAGACAATCTCCTTTTCGTTTCTGCGTTTCCTCTGACCATTGGGCTACTGTAACTTGATCTTCTATCACACTCGGAGTAGAGATCATGGTCTCTAAAATATGAATGAATTGAATACTTCTCTACAATCCCTATTACGCAACATGGTGCATGTATGCAAAAAAGAAAGACGAATATAGTGTAGGACATATATACATGAACAAAATAATCAGATATCATAGATGGTTAGACCAATTGTTTCTCCCCAGTGGAGTCGCCAAGCTATCGCAATGTGCATGCGACGCGGAGCGGCGATTGAAAAATTATTTTTTTGAAAAAAAATCAAAGTCGCCACCAATCATTTTAGAGCGTGATTGGTCACCCAAATTTAAAATCAAATATTTTGGTCTACGAAAATTAAAGTTGGTTCGGGAGTCATTTGCGTGTGGGGAAGATATTAGCACCCCACACCGCCCATTATGAAAAATGGTTACCAAATCTAATCAAATACTATCCAATTTTTTTTTTTAAATAATGTTATAAAAATTCAATTTTGCATTTTTCATTTGGTACATTTTGCATCATAAAAATGAGCAAATAAATTACCTTCAACGGGTGGTGTAAAGACCATTGAAAAATTATTTTTTAATCAAAATGTTATTGAAGTTACTCTCGGTATCCTAAAAATAACTCCTCACCTTGGTAGTTTGAGAAATTTGATATCCCAAAAGTCTAAAGTCCGTCATCGGATTTTTTTAGTGAAAAACTAAATAAAGAAATTTACAAAATTTAAATCAAATTGTTATGGTTTTAATTTACGAGCGTCAATTCTGATAATAAAAGAATAAAATAATAATCACATACAACCGTGACATATGACAATAATACATAAATAAATAAGAAGAGATAACAACTATAAATAAAAAGAATAATGGAAAGGAATGTTAGAGATGATAAACATGCATGATAAATTTTAAAAAAGAATTTGTAGGGCGTAAATAATGAAACAAGACGTGAAATAATTAGAAATACGTATAAAATTAAATTAAAACAAACCAATAATATCTACTGAAAAAATATAAAAATGAACAAACATTAAAAAACAAAAAAATGTAAACAACAAAAAAACAAAATAAAATAAAAATACAAAAAAAATTACAGAGGGTGACGCCACCATCTGTTAAGTGACAGAGGGTGACGTCACCTTTGTCCCTTTTTATTTAATTTTCATTTTTTTACTTATATATATAATTGTTTAGTAAATAAATTTATAATAAATTTTGTATGCGTAGAATAAATAAATTTATGAAAAAAATACTTAATTTCATACATAATTAGTATGGGCATGCTTTTTTTTAGTACATGGTCTATTAATTATCTTTTTTATTTCTTCATCAAATGCTAATCAAATAACAAAAGAATGTCATGAATGGTAACTAATTTAAACAAATGTCACTAAAAATAAATAAATAATTTTATTTGGATATAAATATACCATTTTTTTTATTTTAGACTACTTAGTTCACTAATTACTATTATTTCTTTCTTTCTTCATTGCTAGAAATGATAATGGATGGTAACTAGTTTAAACAAGTGTCACTAAAGAAAATCCATAAAACTTCCAAAATGAAATAGTTTTTGTTTGGGATATAAATATACCATTTTTTTTATTTTGGACCACTTAATTCACTAATTACTATTTTTCCTTTCTTCCTTCATGCTAGGAATGATCATGGATGGTAACTAGTTCAAACATGTGTCACAAAAATGATGGTCAAAAATTAAAAAGAAAAAGAAGAGAAGATTTGTAAGAACATAAAAAAAATCAAAGCTTAAATATTTGCATAATCTTGTATAAAGGTTTTACTCTCTATTTTATGCATTTTTATGTATGAAAAATTATCATAGGAGATATTTTCATCAAATGTACATTTTCAACCCATTAAATGGTTGATTCACATTGAGTTAATTTTACACCTCTCAAAATTTTATCCTCATTCTCATTGATTGAGTCGATGAAAAAAATCTCATCATCAAAATTATAGAGAGATAAACAATATATGAAAATAAAACTTAAGATTAAAAGTAGAAGAAATGATAAAGAATGAGCAAACAAACCTATATATGAAAAATAAAATAAAGAAATATCAAATACATGAATATGAAAAAGAGAGATGATTAATTAGAATGAACAAAATATATTGTATGCTAAAATGTATGAGATTTGAACTACCTTAATAAAAAATAAAATGAGAAGATGGAAGATGAATAGAAATGAAAACTCTCATTCTTTCTCTTTTTCACTATTTTCTCAAAACCTATATTTCTCTCTCTAAAATCTCTTCTCTTTCTCACTCTTCCAAATCTCCCCTTTCAAAGTGAAGATCTCCCCTCTATTTATAGGCAAACTTAGGGCTTCACTTTCTTAATTTGTCTTTGTGTTCCTTTTTTTTATTTTTAGTCCTTGGACAAATTTTCTTATTTTTTAGGCATTTGGCTTTTTTTCAAATCATACACATAGTCTTAGACTAGTATATGGGCAAAAAAATAAAATTTATATTTTTAAAGTATTGGACCGGACAAAATACGGTATCTACATCTATTAGGGATAACATAATTAAAAATGACATTGTCTCAGATAAGGAAATACGACGTCGTTTCGTCAAAAAACTAACTTGTAGTAGACATAGTTACATCTAAAGTCAATTTTAAATAGTTCAGGGTTTAAACTATAATATTTTAAAGTTGAGGAGGTAAAGTATACTTTTCCCTATATTTTAAGGTTCCCATGCAAGAATGGTCTTTGTATTTCTCATATGCGAGAATTGACATTTTTAAGTCAAAAAGTTTTAAAGTCAATTATAGAGCTACTAGTTATTTCAGTTAATATATAGTGTTAGTTATTGGGTTATATGTATTTTCAAGGATTGATATGACCAACCAAGAGGGGGTGAATTAGATGATTGTGTACCATTAAAGGATTTCACACAATTAAAATAATAAAAAAGTTTACTTAAATGAATATTAAATAGCAAAGCACAAATATTAACTAAGTGTAATAAATGAGGAAAAGTAAATAGCAAGTCAAGATAAAAGTGTGAGAAATAAAAAGATGCAGAAAATAAAAAGAGTAGAGAAAGATATGACACACAATATTTTTACTTGGTTCGGGAAAGTTTATCTATACGTCCACGCTTCAAGGATCCCCTTATTAAAAAAATTTCTCTCATGATCTTCTTACAGGTGGAGACCAAACCTTTTAAAATCCTTATTGGTTTGTAATACCAATCGAATCTTGACGATCAACACTTCGAGATCTTCAAATCTCTTACAAAAATCCACAGTCATTCTCCCACGAATTATTTTCTTCTCACACAACTAATTTTCTCACTCAGAAAGATATAACAACTCTAAGCCCAAGAATATAGAACAAGGATGTGAGAAATAATAGAGAGAGTATAGAGATTAGCGTTGAGTGTGTGAGAAAATATCAAAAATGACACCTCTATTTATAGGGGAGGGAAGGCGTCTCAGAACAGGTCTGACCGGTTTGGAAACCGGTAGGGTTGGTGCTTCATTTAGAGAGAAATTCCTAAACTAGCAACCGGTCTGACCGGTTTGCCTATCGATGTGACCAGTTTAGGCAATTATGCAAGTAATTTCCTTTTACAGAAATTGGCCCGTCCGGTTTCTCACCGGTCTGACCGGTTTCACCTAAAATGTCTCAATTCAATGTATCTCAGGTTTTTCAAAGGACTTTGTAGACTTTTTAGCTTAGGAGTTTATTTTAGGGCAGAAAATGTTGATTTTATTTTAGGGTAGGTGTATTTGACTGTATTCTTGAGCCTAGAGAAATTAAATCAACCTAATTAAGTTCCATTACAAAAATATATAAAAATAAATTCTTCACGTCAATTTTACTTTAAGCTTTCCGTGCATCCGTCTCATGATCATTTTATTCGTGTACATTTGATTGAATAAATTAATAATATCTTAATGATTTGTTATCATCAAAATTCATTCTAAAATAACGGGGTCAACAATCTCCCCCTTTTTATGATGACAAACCATTAAGTAACATATAAAAAATAATGTGTAATAAAGCATGTAAGCATTAAAAATTATCAACTGAAGCATATGTCATTGAATTACTCCCCTAGATACATGCCATATGATTATATAATTACTCCCCCTAAATATATGTCATATGATAAAAGAGAAAATACCAAAAAGGAGATAAGTGTATTTGAGTTATAAAAACATTAGTTCTTCTCTCACATTGTCATTATAAAAAAAAAATATGAGTAAAGCAGATAAACATGAATATACATGAGGAAACATATGAAAATTTATGCATCACTCGAAGAATTGGGTGGAATGCTCTACAAGGCACTCATTATGGACATGTAGTAAACATGTTGTTCTTGTTGAATTTCCTCCTTAAACTGTGTTAGTTGAGCAGACAAATCATGATGTTCTCGGTTTGAGGCTCGCAAGTGAAGGCGGTGTGAGGGGGGACAAACAAAAAAGGAAGACAGGCAATGGGCTATTGGAAGGAGGATGGGACGCCAAATATAGACTTGCTACCGGAAGATAGAGAATGGGACGAATGGTTAAGTGTGAAGCCGGTGGGAGAAGTGGGTTCCAGTTTGTGGAGAAGTGGGTTTCTGTGGGAGGGTTTGGTTACGGGTTGAGAGAGGAGATGAAGTTAAAAAAAAAATAAGGCACAGTCTTCAAGAGACCACTATAGCAACCGGTGTGACCGGTCCCCAACCAGTGTGACCGGTCCCCAACCGGTGCGATCGAGCCCAAACCGGTCAGATCAGTTTGAACATTGAAGATACTCTACCCAGATTTAACAATCAGGTTTCCATAACTCCAAACTTTCTCAACGTTTTTCTCTCTTTGCACTTTCACCCAAAAACATAAAACAATTTTTCTATTTTCTAATTTCACTCCCATGTCCATATTTTGCCTATGGAATTTTCCAGTTCAATCAAATTCTTTGATGCACATATGACTATAATTTGATATTCATTTGTAAATTATACATTAAATTGTATAAGTGCAAATAAATGTAAATAAAACTATTCAATGTTTAAACTCCAAATGCAAGTCTATTTTTATAAGAACTTTCAAAATGATTCAATTCTTCTTGCATGACAATTATCCAATATTAATCTTTTTCAGCATCTAAGAAAAATTTTAGGTTCTAACTTAGAGATAAAAGCAACATTACCCATACTGTGAAGTGATGCTCTAATTTTCACTCTCTTTGTGATGTCTCATACGATAAGATCTTGAGGATGATCTTTCATGAATGTCCACTCTTTTGGAAGCTGATTTTGTTTTCTTCAGCCACTTCATTTGGAAGCTCAGTACACACTTTATTGATATCTAATTCTTCTATATTTCTAATAGTTTCATCAACTTGATCAAGATAAGTAATAAAATGTCTAGATTCATAAAAAAATTATATGCATAGATTCTTCCACTACTAGAGTTCTTTTATTATATATTCTATATGCTTTACTAGTGGTGGAATTTCATAAGAAGATTCTTATATCAGATTTTAAATCAAATTTACCAAGACTGTCTTTATTATTTAAAATAAAATATTTGCATCCAAATACTTTAAAATAAGAAATATTTGGGATATTTTCATTGAAAAGTTCGTAAGGCGTTTTGTTCAATAAAGGACAAATATAAACATGATTTATAATGTAGCAAGATGTGTTTACAACTTCAGCCCAAAAATAAGTGGATAAGTCATGTTCATTTAACATCGTTCTTGTCACTTCTCGTAGGGATCAATTTTTCCTCTCAACAACACCATTTTGTTGAGGGGTTTTAGGAGTATAAAATTCATGAGAAAAATCATGTTCATTGTAAAAATCTTCAAATTTTTTATTTTCAAACTTGCCACCATGATCACTTCTAATTTTTGAAATCATGAAACATTTTTCATTTTGAACACGTTTGCTAAATTTTCTAAATTATTTTAAGGTTTCATCTTTATTTCTTAGAAACATTACCCAGTGAATCTTGAAAAGTTGTCGACTATGACAAATACTTAGTGTTTACCACCAAGACGTGCAGTTTTAGAATGACCAAATAAGTCCATGTCATTTTTCCTATTTCTTTTTTCCTTTAATTTCATTTTTATTTTCTTTATTTTCTTTTATTAACACATGTTGAATCCTATATTTATTTCAATTCACACTTTTTCATTTCTCTTCTTTTACATGTTCTACATATTTTTACCTTACACATCATCTTCAAATCCATCACATATTTACCTTGTTTTTTAAACTTTTCTTTTCACCCCTTTTTCTTTATAATTGTTCTTCTTCTTATTTCTTATTATTTATGTATCATTGTCATATTGTCATGCTTATAATAGGATTCTTGTCTTATTCTCTTATCAGTAAAGTTAATGTTTGTATATGTATTGATTAAAAGCTTAACAATTATATCTAAATTTTGTTAATTTTATTATTTAGTTTTCAATAAAAAAAACCCTATGATGGACTTTGAGTTTTTTTTAATACCAAACTTCTTGTGATGAGTTATTTTAGGTATACTGAAAATTACTCCAATAATGCTTTGATTTTCAAAAATAATTATAAAAATAAAAAAAAAAATTATTTTTCGATGGTCTTTGTACCACCCATTAAATGTCATTTATTTTATTCATTTTATGATGTAAAATGTACCAATGAGAAATTCAAAAATAATTTTTCAATCACCGTTACGTGTCGCATACATGTTGTTATAGCTTGGAGACTTCCCTGGAGACTCAATTAGTCTAACCATTTTTAAATCGATAGAGAGTCATGCCAAAATTTTATCAAATGCTATTATTTTTGTATGGTTCTTTGTTTGTTTATTTGATTCGTTGTTTTTCTTATTCATGCTTGTAGTTGTATATAGTTCATTTTTTGTACAAAGTATATTTCTTTACATAATTTCTAATTTCACACACATGCACTAGCCCTATACTTGGGCTTTCCCTTTAGGATTAGCGAGAATCAGTAATGGAATGTCTTCGTGGAATTGCAGTTCCTGTGCAGGCTCATGAAAGTTCTCACTCAGGCTGATCCTTTTGGGATACCGTTTGGGGGCTCCTGTTACTTCGTTTGGATAACAGTGTGGACAACCTAATAGCTTATTAAGAGAATTGAGAACCCAACCACACATGCATTTTATTTTTAAAGCCCATCTCATGACCAATGTTTGATAGAAATAAGATTCTACTTAAATATGGTATTATGATTAACTTTGTTCATGTATATATGTCTTACACTACTTAAACATTTCTTTTCTTCCCCATTGTTTTACTTCTGACTTTATCTTTCTTTTTTGATAACATGCATCATGCTGAGTAATAGAGATTGTAAAAAATTATTCAATTCATGTATATTTTAGAGATCATGACTTCCACTCCAAGTGTGATAAAAGATCAAGTTACAGTTGTCCAATGGTTAGAGGAAACACATATTGAAAAGGACATTGTCTAAAAGAAGGATGTCTTTCTTCTACCATCAATCACTAAGATAGAGTTCTCACACATTGATTTGGAGAGGTTGAAGAAGATATGGGAGGATTTTTCACCAGAGCAAAAAAATCTATTTCTTCAGAAATATGGTCACATCGCTTATCTTCTGTAAATTACAGTCAACACTCTCATTCTTGAGGCTTTAATGTATTTATGAGACCCTCTATACATATGTTTCCCCTTTGAAACTATTGGTCTTGCTCCTACAATTGATGAATATCAAGCTTTATTGAATGTCCCACTGTAAAACACAGTCAACTTTTATAATTACAACAAAAAGCTCACGTTGAAGAGATCTTTGTCTAAGCTCTTGGGTATATGCACTGAGATATGATTACCAATTGCTACAATAAGAGTATTACTTGATTGGGCAACAATCTGAGCAGGCTGTGGGGTGGATGAAAGGCGTCGATGTGAGAGCGGGCAATTTGGCGGAAGAAGCATCATTTTTAAGAGAAGTGTTTTGCCCATCCATCCTAATGGGAAGAACTTGTTTAAGTTTTTAGAAGAAATCAACAGAGATTTGGGTCATTTTGGTTGTTTTGTATAAACTCATATTGCGAAGTAATGTAATTGACTTTTACGTACTCAAATATAGTGGATGGCTCTACTAATGAATTAAATTCAGTACTTCAAGACTTTCACTTTACGTAGCATCATTTCTCATGCATACATTTACTTTTATTATTATTAATGTTATTATTATTTCTTCTTTTTCATTAGCAAAATCTACCATCTCATTGTTTTATTTTTATTTATTTTAAGAAATTTTTTCAAAGATTGCCCATTAACTCCGGCATCCCTATCGAACGCGAGCTCAAGTTAGGGTCATGGACGAGCAAGAAAGAGAGAAATCATGAGAGGAAATGAAAGAAGAAATTAGGGAGCTGAAAGAACAAATGGTCAGGGTCCTGGAACTCCTCACAGCCAATAAAGGAAATGCATGTCTTGAAGATCCACAAGGGGGTCAATCATCCCACGATCAATTGTCAAATGGTACTCCACCTTACCCACCTGGGTTCACTCCAACCTATAACCGTCAGTAGGTCAACCAGTTTCAGCATGCTTCACTACTAGTAAATACCCAACACGATCCATTTCCAAATATCCAGGACATAATGCAGACAGAGAAAACTAGGTACAACTCATTCACAATGGCACCTGGTCATCACCAAGATTTCATTCCACAAGGTGAAATCGCTAATGAGCCAATCACCATAGCCAATGTTGATGCCCCAAATATGCAGACACTTGTTACCAAACTAAGTGAAGACCTGCGATCGAAAGATAAGATGAACTTTTTAGAGAAAAAACTACGCGCTATTGAAGGATATGATATATATGGTACCATTGATGCCACCCAACTATGTTTGGTCCCAGATGTAATAATCTCACACAAATTCAAACTAGCTGAGTTTGAAAGATATGATGGTGGTACATGCCCGAGAAGTCACCTTATTATGTACTGCAGAAAAATGGCTACTTGTGCAAATGATGATAAGTTGTTGATTCATTTCTTTTAAGATAGCCTGATGAGGGTTGCATCTCACTGGTATATCCAATTGGATAACCAACATTTTCGAAGGTGGAAAGATTTAGCTAATGCTTTCTTAAGACAATACAAGTACAACATATACATAGATCCTAATCATATGGATCTATAAAGGATGGGGAAAAAACCTACTGAAGGCTTTAAAGAATATGCACAAATGTGGAAGGAATTAGCTGCTCATGTACACCCTCTTGTTAGAAAATGAGATGGTTGCAATGTTTATTAACACCTTGATATCTCCATTTTATGATAGGATGATTGGAAACATTGCAAACACCTTCTCTGAAATTATAGTGATTGGTGAAAGGATTAAATATGGGATAAATAATGGAAAAATTTAGAATTCGTATCAGATACATCATCCATAAAAAGGGAGCGTCGTTGAAGCGAAAAGAATGGGATGTACAGATGATCAATTTTGGTTACCCATCATAAGCTGGGAACCCGAGGCTAGGATTTTCAAAGTATAGTGAAGAGCCTAAATCTACGACATCATATGTGACAAATACCTCGCAAATTTTGTACAATTATCATTCTTAACAATCAACATTTCAAGACAACCCAAGACCCGGTTTCAGATCACCGATTCACCAGTAAAATGTTGGTTAGGCTTATCAGCCTCTTAGGGGAAATATAAATAATCAACGTTTTGTCCAATATGATCCAATCCCCATGTCATAAACGAAACTCCTACTACGATTGATACGGAATAATCAATTGGTACTGATTCTTTATGAACCTCTTTAACCACCATACCCGAGGTGGTATGACCGACCTCTCGTTGTGATTATCATGTTGGGCCAGTGGGATATTTGATAGAAAATTACATGGCATTAAAGGGTAGATACAAGTATTGATCAAGGCTGGATGGTTGAATGTCAAAAAGGCTAATGGGAACCCAGATATCAATTTCAACCCTCTACAAAATCATGGGAATCCTACCGTAATGCAATTAATAAATCTTTTTCATATGAAAAGAAGGTTATGGCAGATGTGAGCACGTCAATGGAAATACTTTTCTATATTCTTTCTAAAACGGGGTACATCTACCCAACAGACTTAGAGGATGAAGGCATTTCTAATAAGCATACGCATGACTTTGATTACTTGTTTCATGAAAATGTGATTTGGCATACAATTGAGAAATGTGCTGATATTAAAATGGAAGTACAAATGCTGTTGGATGTAAAATACTTACAATAAGTTATAAAGGAGAAATGGAATACCAGGAAGATGACTCTTTAGTCCTCATGATAACTAAAGAATCGTCTAAAGTAAATGTTGAAGTGTCATCCTATATCTCAAAACCTCTCACAATATGTTATGAGGAAAAGTCAACTTGCACCACTACATTTTATGCTCCGGCGCCCATCACCATCCAAATATCGGGTGCATTCGCTTACAAAAATTTAAAAGCAGTACCATAAAGGTGCGTATATGAGGTTGTTACAAGCGGCAACGATAAAACTCAAGCGCTAAATCCATCAGACTTGATCTCCCCATAACTAATATTTCAGGAGTAGGTGGGATGAAGAGGAGTAGATAATGCTACAAGCCATATGTTTTGAAAATGGATAAAAGCGACGAGTTTGAAAGGCAAAGGAAAAAGAAAGCCAAAGAAAGCGACAATGGTTATGAGTTCCAAAAAGTGATTTATAGTAGCTAAGTGATAGACTTGGATATAATGAGAGGTATAGAGAAACAAATAGCAGTGTTTGAAGAAGAAGTGTGTGAATTTTTTTAAGCTCATCAAGAAAAGCGAGTATAAGGTGATAGAACATCTTAACCGCTTACCTGCTCACATATCCTTATTGTCACTTTTTCTTAATTCTGAATCTCATCGCCAAGCATTATTGAAGGTTTTGAATCAAGCATATGTGTGCCATGACATTACGATAGAAAAGTTGAGTGGAATTGTGAAAAATATTACTGTAACAAATTTTATTACTTTCACAGAAGATGAAATCCCTGCTAATGGCACTGAACACACCATAGCTCTACGTATATCGATGAAGTATGAGGATTATGTTATTGTAAAAGTATTGATTTATAATGGTTCATCTCTAAATATAATGTCAAGATCTACGCTAGCAAAGCTCCCTTTGGACATGACACATATACGACCAAACATGATGCTAGTAAGAGCATTCAATGACACTCGAAGAGAAGTAATCAGAGACATTGAGGTACCAATTCAAATTGAACCATGCCTATTCGATATTATGTAGTACCGTCTTCCTTACATCACAGGATGAAATTCATAATGGATCAGAAAATCATTTGTATATTTGGGGAAGAAGATTTATTGGTATCCAAGCCGACCACCATGCCATATGTTGAGGCAACAAAAGAAGCATTGGAATGCTCATTTCGATCATTTGAAATAGCGAACACCACGTTCATCAACGCCAAGTCTATCAAAAGAATCTCATATGGTGGTAAAGTTGATGATAAAAAGAGGATATAAGCCAGGCAAAGGACTCGGGAGTGAGCATCAAGGCATAAGTAAGTTAATCGAATGGGAGAAGAATGAACAAAAGTTTAGGCTGGGATATAGACCAACCAAGGCTCATAGAGGGAGAGTGGAAGCTCAGAAGAAAAAAAATAGAATTGCTAGGCTCGAAAATAGGGAATTCGATATGGAAATGGCAATCATACCTCATATTTCTGAATCCTTTAGAAGTGGGAGAATTTCATTCGAAGAACCGGTTAAAGTATAGCACTACGACCTTGAAGATGATATAGCTCAGCTTTCAATATCCACAATCTTGGGAATATCATCAAGTGCAAGTACATAAGACTTGGTTTCTTTATACGATACATCATGAGATCAACAATAGGGATGCCACCGGGCTGCTAGTGCTTCTTGGAGACTTTCAAGAGTAATGTGTTAATGCCAAATCTAATGATTCAGCCCAATGTCTTAGGAATTTTATTTTTATGGGCCTACATTTTCGTCTATTTCATGTCATCTCCTTAAATGGAATTCTAAAACCTTGTTTCGTTTCCTTATGTTAATGATAAAGACAATTCCGATTCTTTTTTGTTCTTCCTTTTTATGACTACTTTTTTTCATTTCTGAAATGTTGTTCATACCCATACATTGTTAATTTTCTTTTCTCGCCTTCCTTTCATCCAATAATCTAATTCAAGTTTGAGAACGATGATTTTGAAAACTAGAGCATAAGCAATAACTTCGACAATCTCATTCTTAGCGTAATGTTAGACGAAAGTGATGAAGATAGTTTTTAACCATCTCTAAAAATGTTTACAATGGTAGAAGAGGATGATAAAATGACTCAACCTTATCAAGATTTAATGGAGGTAATAAATTTGGGATTAGTTTGATAGACAAAAGAAGTCCAAATCGGCGCTTCAATGACCAGTGAAAGCCGTCGACAATTAATTAACTTACTCAAAAAGTATATGGACGTCTTTACATGTTCTAACCAAGATATGTCAGGTCTAAACATTAATATCATGGTCCATCATTTGTCGCTTATGCCTGAAAGTAAATCAGTGCGACAAAAGTTACGGAAAATAAAACCAAACATGCTGGTACAGATCAAAGAAGAAGTTAAAAAGAAAGTAGATGCGTGTTTTCTGGAAGTAGAAAAATACCCAAAATGGCTTGCTAACATAGTCACAGTGCCGAAGAAAAAGGGAAAGTAAGGATGTGCGTCGATTATAGAGACTTAATCGGACAAGCCCCAAGGATAATTTTCCATTACCTCATATCGATGTCTTAATAGATAACACTGCATGACATTTAACCTTCTCTTTCATGGATGATTTTTTGGGGTATAACCAAATCAAAATGGCTCCTGAAGACCCTGAAAATACCACTTTTATAACTTTATGGGATACCTTTTGTTATAAGATTATGTCATTTGGTCTAAAGAATGTAGGGGAGACTTACCAACGAGCAATGGTAACTCTGTTTTATGATATGATGCATAAAGAAATCGAAGTGTATGTTGATGATGTGCATGGGTTGCATGATTAGCATGACGCCTCTGGAAGGAAAAACAAGCAATATACTATTTAAGTAAAAAGGTTCACAAATTATGAGGCTAATTATTCGATGTTGGAGAAAACATATTGTGTATTAGCTTGGGTTGCTCATCGGCTTAGACAGTACATGTTATACTACACCAATTGGTTAATTTCAAAGATGGACCCAATCAAGTATATCTTTGAAAAGCCATCACTTTCTAGGAGAATTGCTAAATAGCAAATGTTACTCACGGAATATGATATTATTTGTCACGAGGAAGTCAATAAAAAGAAGTGTACTTGTTGATTATTTGGTAGATCAACCAGTGCAAGATTATGAGCCTATGAAGTTTTATTTTCCTGATGAGAACGTCTTAGTCATATTAAAAAATGAAGAAGAGTCTATAGAACCAGAATTGTGGACCTGTTATTTGATGGAGCATCAACTGATGTAGGACGTGGAATTGGGGCAGTCCCCATATCTCCTAAGTGAAAGTTTTTCCCATTCACGGTAAAACTATACTTTGACTGTACAAAAAATGTTGAAGAATATTAAGAATGTTTAATGGCAATTCAAGCAGCTTGTGATATGAAGATGAACCTTGGAGTGTACAGAGATTCGTTGTTGGTTATACAACAACTAAAGAGGGAGTGGAAAGCTAGAGACTCCAAGCTGGTACCTTATAACAAACATGTAACCAAATTAACCATATACCCAGAGAGAATAATCAAGTTACATATGCGTTGGCAACTCTAGCGTCCATGTTTGTTGCAGGCCTCAAGGAGGAAGTTCAACCCATAAAAATTGAGAAACGAGATTTTCCTGCTCGCTATATGAGCATTGAAGAAGAGCCAGACACAAGACCATAGTATTACGACATCAAGAAATATATAAAAAATGGGAAATATCTATCCAAAACTTCTAAGAATGATAAACGCACAATTGGAAGGTTATCTATGAATTTTTTTTTTAATGGTGAAATACTCTACAAAAGAAATCACGATATGATGCTTTTAAAATGTGATGATGCAAGGGAAGAAAATCAAATCATAGAGGAAGTTCATGAAGGAATTTGTGGTGTCCATGCTAATCGTCATCTGATGGTAAACGAAATCTTGAGAGCAGGATATTATTGGTTGACTCTAGAATCTGACTGCATCAAGTTCATCAAGAGATGTCATAAATGTCAAATCTATAAGGATAAAATTCACGTACCAGTATCCCCTTTACATGTCATGGTTTATCCTTGGCCGTTCTCTATGTGGGGTATGGATGTCCTATCACACCAAAGGCCTCTAACGAACACCGTTTCATTTGGTCTCTATAGATTACTTTACCAAATGGATAGATGTGAGTTCTTATTCGAGCGCAACCAAAAGTGTGATTGTTAAGTTCATTAAAAGGAGATAATTTGTTGATATGGTCTACCTGAAAGGATCATCACAGATAATAAGACAAATTTAAATAACAAGATGATGAAGAATTAGGTGAGTAGTAAGAAATTAAGCATCATAATTCATCTCCTTATCATTTGAAGATTAACGGAGCAGTGGAAGCAGCCAATAAGAACATAAAAAAGATCATAAAGAAGATGATTGAGGTTTATAAGGATTGGCATGAGATGCTCCCTTTTCGCACTACATGGGTATCGCACATCAGTCCGAAATCAACTGGGGAAATGCCATTCTCTTTGGTATAAAGCATGGAAGCGGGCCTTCTAATTGAGGTTGAAATTCCTTTCCTCAAAGTCTTAGCAGAGGCAAAACTAGAAGAAGCATAGTGGGTACAAACACGATATGAGCAATTGAATTTCATAGAAGAAAAAAGATTAACGGCACTATGTAGAGGGCAATTATATCAAAGAAAAATGATGCAAGCATATGACAAAAATTTATCCCTGATGTTTTCGAGAAGGAGATTTGGTGTTAAAAAAAAAGATACTCCCATATCAAAAAGATTACAGTGGAAAATGGACCCCAAATTATGAAGGACCTTTCGTAGTCATGAAGGTCTTCTCAGGAGGAGATCTCATTCTAACAAACATGGATGGAGACGATTTACCGCATGCACTTAATTCTGATACAGTGAAGAATTACTTCATTTGACCCCTCTAAGTATGGGAAAAGCGAAAATTGGGCGAAAAAATGTTTTGAAAAAGAGTTGTCTCGAATACTAGAGAAACTCTTATGCCATAATTTTTCCAAAATTGTAAACATTATTCATCATCAATGAAGAGCCCTTTTATTAGTTGACAAACACATATTCTTCATCTTCCCATTATTTCCATTATTTCATATTCCGCTTAATTCCGATGCAAATTACAATATCATTAATTACTCTTAAAATAACTCAGAAACATAAGTTTGGTTAGGTGAAAGCTAAGTGAAAAAAGAAAAAGAAAGAATGAAAGGTAAGAAATTGAGAAGGGCAGTTTGAGTGTGAGGTGAAATCTGAAAAATCACCATAAGGAAAGTCAATATGCGCACGATGAAAGCTAAAACACGATTGGAGGATTAGACAATTAGAAGTGAAGAAAAGAAGAAAACGTGGAGAAATTATTAACCATCGACATGGAGCCGAATACTGAGGCATAAACTAATAAATAAGGATGTATCATTTTCTTGAAAGTATGCTCGATACTTCATTGCGAGTCCATGATCCTAAGCCAATTGATTGTTTTGAAGGGTGGTGGATATGACTAAAAAAATCATCAAATAATTTTCTTATAAATGTTCACAATCATCGTTAACATACATGCATTCAAAATCACTATTTTGCATTTATATTCAAGACTTACAATGCATAGACATGCATCACATTGCTTTGTTTTGATCAATTCAAGTGCATGAATCATTTCATGATCTTTTTTTAAATCCACACATGACTTTTCAATATTAGTCTAGCTCTGGCTACCATAAGAAGCTTGTATAAAATCAGATCAAACATCACTTCATTTCTTCGATTAAAATGAATCCAAATTGAGTTGAGCTCGAAGCCTGTGTCTATCTAAATCTATTTTATTTCAAATATCTCTGTTTAAATCATACCCGAATTGAGTCAAGGTCAAAACATGTGTCTATCTAGGTCCGTTTCTTTTCAAATATCTCTGGCTAAATCAAACCCGAACTAAGTCGAGGTTGAAGCTTGTGTCTATCTAGGTTCATTTCTTTTCAAATATCTTTGGTCAAATCGAACCCGAATTGAATCAAGGTCGAAGCCTGTATCTATCCAGGCCTGTTTCTTTTCAAATATCTCTGGTTAAATCAAACTTGAAATGAGTCAAGGTCGAAGCTTGTGTCTATCCGGGTCCGTATCTTTTCAAATATCTTAATTAAATTGAATCCAAATTGAATCGAGATCAAAGCCTGTGTCTATCCAGGTATATTTTCTTCCAAATACCTCTGGTTAAATCAAACATGAATCGAGATCGAGGTCAAACCTGTGTTTATCTAGGTCCATTTCACATTTCTGTCATTTCATAGAGCCTGTATCAATCAGGGTCTATTCCCCTTATTCATATAGTATTTTCTCATACCGATCAAAATATTTATCTACACATTTGTACACTTTCTAATTTTAGAAGCGTGAACAAATGGGGGTAGCTATAAATATCGTATTTTGTTCGGTCCAATACTTTAAAAATACACATTTTATTTTTTTATCAATATACTAGTCTACGACTATGTGTATGATTTGAAAAATAGCTCATGGACTAAAAATAAGAAAAGAGAGTTGAAGGACTAAAAGAATAAAAAATGGAGCATAACGACTAAAAAGAAAATGTGAAACACTAAATTTTCATATAAATAGAGAGGATTACTTCACTCTAGAATAGGTATTTTTTTATGGAGAGCAAGAGAGGACTTGAGAGAGAATGAGAGAATATCTTTTTAGAGAGAGTGTGTGTGTGTGAGAATTATGGGAGATTTTTCAAGATAGAGAGAAATATAGTTTATATTTTCTATTCATCTATTCATCTTCTCTCTTTTTTTTTCTTAAGGTAGTTTAAATTTCTTGCACCTTAGCTAACAAAATATCTTGTTCATTATTTTTCATCCTCAATCATCGATACTCATATAGTGTATACTCTTTGTTTCATTTTCTATATATAAGTGTTTGTTCCTCCTTCTTTATCTTTTATTCTTTATCTTGAGTTTTATTTTTATGCATTGATGATTTTCTTATAAATTTAATAATGAGATATCTTCGTTATCAACTCAATCAATGAGAATGAGGATAAATCCTTTGAGGGGTGCAAATTAACTAGATGTGAATCAACTCTTTAATGGGTTGGAAGTGTACATTTGTTGCAAAAATCCTCCATGATAATTTCTCATACATAATAATGCATAAAATAGAGAGTTAAAAAATTATGTAAAGATTATGCAAATATTTAAGCTTTAAAATTTTTTAATGTTCTCACAAGTCTTTTCATTTTTTTTCTCTTGTTGTTATTTTAGTGACACATGTTTGAACTAGTTAATATCCACGATGATTCCTTTGTTATTTAATTAGCAATGAATGAATAAAGGAAATAATGGTAACTAGAAAACTAAGTAGTACAAAATGAAAAAAAAAAGTATATTTGTATCCCAAAAAAATATACTATTTTAAAATTTTATTGATCGTTTTTACGTGATGCTCGGTTGAACTAGTTACCGTACATAGTTCATCTTTTGCTATTCTATTAGCAATGATTAAAGAAAATAAAAAGAAATAATGGTATCTAGCAGATTATGTTGTCGAAAATAAAAAGGGAATGTTTATACGTTCAAAAAAAATTATTTTGATATTTTATCATCGTATTTTATGTGATGCTAGGTTTGACTAGTTATCGTCCATGATTTTTCTTTGCTAATAAAAATAACAATGATTGAAGAGAAGAAAATAATTATAACTAGTAGACTATGTAATCAAAAATAATATTTTTATGAAAATCATACATTTACATATATATATTATCTTACGAAATTAAACATTTTTCATAGATTAATTTATTTAAACATAAAAAAATCAATATTTATTTATTTATAATAATATAATTATATTAAAAAAAGAATAAAAAAAGCATAGGGTGATATCACCCTTTATTTGCCCACTCCCCTCAAATTTTTTATTTTTTTTATTTCTTTCTTTTTTCTTTTTCTTTTTCTTTTTTCTTTTAATTTCATTTTGATTTTCTTTATTTTCTTTTATTAACTCATGTTATATTTTATATTTATTTCAATTCACACTTTTTCATTCCTCTTCTTTTACATGTTCTACATATTGTTAACCTTACACATCATCTTCAATTTTGTCACATATTTTATCTTATGTTTTTAACTTTTTTTCACCCATTTTTCTTTATATTTGTTGTTCTTATTATTTTCTATTTATTTATGTATCATTGTCATGTTTTCATGCTTATAATGTGATTCTTGTCTCATTGTCTTATCATTAGATTTAATGTTTGTATATGTATGGATTAAAAGCTTAACAATTAGATCTAAATTTTATTATTTAGTTTCAATAAAAAACTCTATGACGGACTTTGAGTTTTTTGGGATACCAAACTTCTTGAACTACTGAAGTGATGAGTTATTTTAGGGATACTGAGAATAACTCGAATAATACTTTAATTTTTAAAAGAAATACAAAAATAAAAAATGAATTATTTTTCGATAGTCTTTGTACTATCCATTAAAGGTAATTTATTTTGTTCATTTTTATGATGCAAAATGTATCAAATGGGACATTCAAAAATCAATTTCTTTAACCTTGTTTTAAAATATAATTTGGATATCATTTGATTAAATTTGATAACTGTTTTAATAACGGATGTTGTGAGGTGCTAATACCTTACTCACACACAAATAATGACTCTCGAACCAACTTTGAGTTTTCGTAGACCAAAAATTTTATATTTAAAATTAGGTGACCGATCACGCCCTAAAATGATTGGTGGCGACTCCGAAATTCTTTTTCTCAAAAATAATTTTTTAATCGTCACTTTACGTCGTATACACGTTGTGACAGAGAGCTATATCATCTTCTTGATCATAGTCTTCATTTTCATTGTCAGATTGATCTAAAGTTGATTTTAGAGCTATACTCTTCTTCCTTGGAGTTTCTTCTTCTTCATTTTCTTTGAGTCTCATTTCATATGTCATCAATGATCCAATACGTTCTTCGAGAGACAGAATGTTGAGATCTTTGGCCTCTTGAATCATTGTAACTTTAGCTTCCCAACTCTTCGGTAAACACCTAAGATTTTTTCTTACGATTTCCACATTAGAGTTATGTTTTCCAAGATATTTGAGTCCATTCATAATATTAGTAAATTGAGTAAACATGTCACGCACAGATTCATCATTTTTCATTTGAAACAATTCATAATTATGTACGAGCATGCTTATCTTAGCCTATTTAACTTGATTAGTACCCTCATGTGTGACTTCAAGCATGTGTCATATTGATTGAGCATATTCACATTCATAGCTTTAACATTTAACGATATCTTTTTTTATTAAACTCATTTTGATCAAGAGTATAGTATAGCACATTCATAGCTTTAGCATTAAACGATATCTTTTTTTATCTTCATCATTTCATTCACTACTGACTTTAGTAATATTCTTTCGGGAAAAATCTAATTTACGCCCCTATAATTTGATCATTCGATAATTTATACCCCTAAACTATTTTTTAGTATCAAATACCCCAAACTATGGGAATTAGTCATTTATACCCTCCCCATTAACTTTCGTTAATATTTAATAGATTTTTTTTAATTACATTAAAACTGAAATTAAAAATATAATAACTAAAAAATACTAATTAAACTAATTTACATTAAAAAACTAAAAAAACCTGAAAAAAGCCAAAAAAAACCCAAAAAATCCAGAATCCCTAAATTCCCCTTCCCCTTCACAAACCCATTCCTGACACCGAGAGAACCTTTTGGTTATAGGATTGCATTTAACTCCAACCCAATTGCAGGGGTTGTCATCGTCCTCACTCCAGGATGTGAGTTTTCCAAGAGGATCTTGAAGGCCAGCCTTGAAAATAACTAACCCCAATACATTGTCACAGAAAACAGGGTTGAAAGAATTCACAAATGGAAGGAACTAAGAGAAGCATAAGTAATAGATTGGTTATCATTCTTTTTTCACGATTAAGGCTCTGTTTGACCAACTTATAAGCTGCAGCTTATGACTTATAGCTAGAATAAGTAAATAGTTTATTTTTAAGAGGGCGTTTGACACAGCTTATTCAAATAAGCTATCAAATGAAGGAGACATCAGTATCTTAATGAATATATTTGTAATCTATTCCAAGGATGGAACAAAATGAATTTCCAATTTCTTTTGAAGAACCTTATCTCTTATAAAATGTAAATCAATCTCTATGTGCTTAGTCCTTGCATGATTTACTAGATTAGAGGCTATAGAAGCAGCCCCTAAGTTGTCATACCAGATTATAGGGCTTTGAGCTAACTCAACATGCAACTCAGTTAAAAGATATTGAATCCATGACAATTCTGCATAAGTATTTACTAAGGATCAATACTCACTCTCAGTATTTGATCTAAAGACAACTTGTGGCTTTTTAGCTGACCAAGACACTAAATTTCCTCCTAAAAACACTTCAAACCCACCAGTTAATCTTCTGTCGTCAATATCACTTGCCCAATCAGCATCTGAACAGGCAATAAGTTCTGGTTTTCCAGTGAAAGAAGTTATTAGAAGACCCAAAATAAGTTCTCTCTTACATGACTGCCAATGAGTTGTGGTGGGTTTATAAACAAACTGACTTAATCTATTTACAATGAAATATATGTCACATCGTGTAATGGTTAAATATTGAAGTGCTCTAAGAATACTTTTGTAAGTTGTAATGTCATTGAAAAGCTCACCACTGTTTACACTATTGTAATAGAAGGAGAGGCAGGTGTGAAGCAGGGTTTGGCAGCAATCATGGAAGCTTTCTTGAGAAATTTTAGTAGCATACTTGGTCTGAGTAAAAAGCAGACCATCTGAGTTCCTTGTAGCTTCAATACCAAGAAATGATGCAGAGATCCTAAGTCCTTAAGAGCAAAAATAGCATTAACTTTCTGAATGAACATATTAACCAGATTAATGTCATTGCCTGTGATAAGTATGTCATCCACATACACTGGAAAATAAATAATCTTTTGGCACTGCTTGAGAATAAAAAGAGAACTGTCTGATCTGGAATCAAGAAAACCCCACTACATAACAGTTGATTTCAACCTTTTATACCAAGCCTTTCGGGCTTGCTTGAGTCCATACAAAGCTTTCCACAATTTGCACACATGATTAGGTTTTGAAGCATCAATAAAGCCTTGAGGCTGAGTCATGAACACTGATTCTCCAAGGAATCCATTTAGAAAGGCATTGTTGATATCCAACTGTCTTTTCTCTCAACTAAAACTCACTGCTAGAGTCAATATAACTCTTACTGTTTGTTGTTTGACTATAGGGCTAAAAGTCTCTCCAAAATCAACTTCAAGGGTTTGGTGAAACCCCTTAGCAACTAGCCTTGATTTGAACCTTTAAACCTATCCAAGAGCATTATACTCCACTCTAAAAACCCACGTATTCCTTACTAGATTCATGGAATTATCATAGGGTACAAGTTCTTTCATGGAATTATCATAGGGTACAAGTTCTTAAGTATGGTTCCTTCTCCAAGCATCTAGTTCATCAAGCATGTCCTTCTTCCAGTGTGATTCTTAGATAGCTTTCCTGACAAAAGATGTTTCAGTGATAGCAGTAAGAGCTTTAGAAATGTAGGCTTTAGGTTTAAAGATATTATTTTTGGATCTTGTGCACATAGGGTGCATGGAAACAAAATGAGGTAGGCTAGGTTGTGGGACAATGATAGGTTTGTTTACTAATGTGGGTTGGGTATGTGCACTAGAGATTATATTCTTATTTGAGAGGAAGGTCTAGTGTTTATGCTAGTTGTGAGGTTAGGAGTGGAGGACATCACTTCTGATAGGCTTCCAAAGTTGTTTGTAAGCATCATGGGCTAGAAGATGAAGAATTTTGGGAAGAGGTTGGTGTTGTTTGACTTTTAACAGGTTGAGATTCGGGAATATGCTTACCAGGACCAGATGAAGATGTACTGCCGGTGCTTGCCTGTGAGGAGGACTGGGCAACTTGAGGATTAATATTAGCTAAAGGAGTCTTAAAAATAGACAAATGAAGATTGACATGAGAAATCAGTGATGTAGCAGATAGTTTTTTAAAAGAACTTTAACTTTTGAGAGAACTGGAAAAGGGAAAGGATTTCTCATTGAAAATAGCATTTCTAGCAATATAGGTCCTACCTTAAGAATTCTAGCACATATATCATTTATGCTCAGAAAAATAGCCAACAAAGACACATAAGTCAGTCCTAAACTCCATTTTGTGTGAGTTATAAGGTCTGAGATGGGGAAAAGCAGCACAACCAAAAGTTTTAAGGAATGAGTAATCTGGTTTAAAATGAAAACACTTTTCAAAGGATGAGATATGCTGCAAAACAGGTGTTGGTAGCCTGTTAATAAAGAAAGTAGCAGTGCTAAAGGCATGCCACCAGAAAGCCAAAGGTAAGTTTTCCTGTGCCAATAATGTTAAACCAGTTGCAGTTATGTTGCTAGCAATATAGGTCCTACCTGATTGATTCTAGCATATATATCATTTATGCTCAGAAGAATAGCTAACAAAGACACATAAGTAAGTCCTAAACTCCATTTTGTGTTAGTTATAGGGTCTGAGATGGGGAAAAGCAGCACGACCAAAATTTTTAAGGAATGAGTAATCTGGTTTTAAAGTAAAAACAATTTACAAAGGGTGAGACATACTGCAAAGTAGGTCAGCCTTTTAATCAAGAAAGTAGCATTGCTAAAGGCATGCCACGAGAAAGCCAAAGGTCAGTTTGCTTGTGCTAACAATGTTAAACCAGTTTCAGTTATGTGGCTATGCTTACGTTCCATTTTTCCATTTTTATTATGAGTACATAGATAAGGATGATGAAACAAAACTCCCTCAGATTCTACAAACATTTTGAATACACGAAATTTCCCTCCCTAATTTGACCGAATGACTTTTATATGAGTGTCAAACTATTTTTCAACTAACTTCATAAAGACAATAAAGGTCTTAAGTGCTTCATATTTAACTTTAAGAGGATAAATCCTTGTAAACTTACTATAATCATCTACAAATATGATATAGTACATGCATCCCTCAAGAGAAATAGTTGAAGAGGCCCCGACAAGTTAGTATGGACAATTCAAGTTGTTTTATAGTTTTAGTTACGATGAGGGAAAGGATAATCTATGAATCTTGCCAAATTGACAATTATTGCAAAATTCTAACTGGTTTTTATGATAAGGGATATGATTAGAATTTAAAACTTGAGAAGGAACTTAGGAGAGGGATGTCCTAATTTTCTATGCCATATACTCAAATTAGTACACATATTTTCAGTAAGCACAAGTCTTTTATTGATCAAGGAAATCTGGTTCACATTACAATTGCTTACATCAGATAGGGAAACAAAAGAATTACTGAAATTTTTGCTAGATTCTAAAAATTTATTAGAAGAAATAGAATTTTGACTATTTGAAAATGAAGAACTAGGACAGAAAAAATGTCAAATAGCAAGACAGCTTATTGTCGTTTCCTTTCACAGACCAGACCAATTGATAGAGTTCATCTTTAAGCGTTCCTTTCAGCAGCATTTTCCCTGATATTTCATCCTTCATAACAATAAAACCAGCATGAAATTCAAGATAGACATTATTATCTCTAGTAATCTTTGAAACAGTAATGAGGTTTTTCCTAATTTTAGGCACCCTAAGAATGATTTTTAGGTTTAAATTCCTAACTTCGCATGGGATAGAAGAGAAGCCTAAATAGATATAAGAAACTTCTTACCATTACCAATTTCCATTTGCTCTTGTCCAGCATACTCAGTAGTAAGTTGCAAATTTTTCAAGTCTGTTGTCACATGATTTGTCGTAGCACTGTCAGCATACCAGGCCCCATCATTCACCATTTCAATATTTACAACATAAGTTGATGGTCCAGCATCATTATTGGAAAATTTTCCTTGAAAGTCAGATGATTGTCCTGAAGATTGCCCTCTCTCATACCTGAAGTAGCAAATTGTTGCAGAATGTCCAATTTTGTTGCAGACTTGGCAAACAAGTTTGTTTCCATTTCCTTTGCTTCTACCTCTTCCTCCTTTCCTTCCATTAAAGGTTCTTCTACCATAATTTCCATTATTTTGTGATTGGAATCTTCCTCCAACTCTTCCATAAGATTGTCCATTAAACTTTCTATTCTCTATATTGATCATCATATTAGCTAGGCTTTGACAATGGCCTCTAATTCAGCATTTAGTTTTTCAACTATGCTTTCATAGCTCATTAAAAGAGCTTGTACATCTTCTACATACAATGTATCTATCCTTGATGTGATATTAACCACCAGTGAATCAAACTCAACTCCTAATTCGAGTATATACAAGATCAAGTCTTGTTCTTCAATCTGTTGACCTTCTGCGGCAAGATTGTTTGCAAGCATCATCACTTTGTCACAGAAATCAGCAATACTCATTGCTCCTTTCTTGATTGTCTGGAGTACTGACTTAATTTGGAGCATTCTTGCTCGAGATTAGTTTCCAAAAACTATTTCTAATGCTTTCTAAAGCTCACTTGATGTGTTGTAATGAATGACTGAGGTGAGGATTCTCTCAATCATAGAGGATCTTATCCAACTAAAAAGAAGTTGGTCATTTCTATAGCACTTGAAATATTATGGGTTCACTGTTCCATCGTCTTTGCTCTTTGCTAGGATCTTGGAGATATCGAATAGGAAGTTGTCGAGCTCGTGACCAATGATTGCAGGTATGATTTGAGCTTTCCAGAGAAAATAATTCTATCTATCAAGCTTTATAGCCAGGGCTGAGCTTAATGAACTTGCAAATGGATTGCTAGCCATCGCATTAAAAAGGAAAAAGAAAATCTTGTTGCTTTGATACCAACTTAAACATCTTGTACAAAATGAAGTTAGAGAAGAAAGATAGAGAGAGACTTGTAAAATTATGCACTTTCATTAATCAAAAGGCTTACAGAGATAGCTCCTACTTACACAGTTTATAGAGAGACTCGATCACAAGAAAGAGAGCTAACTAATAGTAGTAGAAGATAGTTGATAGTTAAATGATAGACCAACTAACACTAACATACTAACTATAACAACTACCTCTACGATTACACTAAGTAAGAGGTAGGAATAATAACTAGCGTAAGAGGCAGTAAGTCACACTAAACGGTAACTATGAGAAAGTTAATTCCTTAGTGATTCAACACTCTATCAAAGATAAACAAATCATGAGGTTGAACAAAATAGGAACTGGGAAAAATATCTTTTAGCAGGATAATGCACAGTGACAGGTTAAGCTGGACAAAAGGAATATAGTTGCAAAAGCAATCCCACTCGCTTTCCTCTTTTACCATATGCCTTGAAAATGCTTAGAGAAGATGAAAAGAAAAAGTGACAAAAACTCACTCACTTATTCGAACTAGCAATAGTCTCATGTTTGGAAACAACGAGCCATTGAGCTTAAACCCAGAAACGGTGTTGGAAATTAAGAGGTATCAGGGATGGAGGAGATGGGAAAGGGATTCCAGCCAAGAAATTCACTGGAATTTTGAAGTTTTTTGGGATTTTTAGTTTTTTTTAGTTTTTAAATTCTTTTGGCTAAAATGTAAAATACACTCATGTACTTTGATGAATCTGTCAACTATACCCTTACACTTTTTTCATATTTTTATACCCCTGCACTTTGACTAAACTGCATAATATACCCTCCCGGTGACTTTTTTGGTTAAATTTAATAGAAAAATTAACTCCATCGATTTCCATCCAATTTTGCAAAATTATAGTAAGAATGAATTGAAAATACAAAACTCTCTCACAAAATTCTTTAGGATTGCAACGATCCAAAATAGAAGAAACTTGTAAGTAGAACTACCCACCAAAAAATCTCCAAACAATAGGGATTATGTTTTTAATCATATGAATGAAGCAAATTTTTTTAAGAATAAAGTAAAAAAAAATCATTAAAGGAAAGCAAGAAATCAGATCTAAAAAATGTGTTGAAAGTGAAAATGAGGGTTTAAAATGAGGAAAATTGATGAAAATATATGAAAATGGTGGGAGATAATGGAGGAAATTGATGGAGTTAATTTTTTTATTAAATTTAACCAAAAAATGCATGGATGTGTATCTTTTGCAGTTTAGTCAAAGTGTAAGGGCATAAAAATATGAAGAAAAAAAGTGTAGGGGTATAGTTTACAGTTTCATCAAAGTACAGGGATGTATTTTACATTTTAGTCTAATTTTTTAATGTAAAATAGTTTAATTAGTATTTTTTAGTTATTAATATTTTTAATTTCAATTTTCATGTAATTACAAAATCCGTTAAGTTTTAACGGAAGTTAATGAGGAGGGGTATAAATGGCTTATTCTCATATTTTAGGGGTATTTGATGCTAAAAAACAGTTTAGGGGTATAAATTACTGAAATATCAAACTTTAGGGGTGTAAATTAGATTTTTCCTGTTATTTCCTTCTACAGTTTCGTATAGAATATGTGAACCATTTTCTATGACATCCCACAGATTATAATCTATAGATTGTTTGTAAATTTTCATACGAGCTTTCCAATGTGTATAATTATTTCCATTAAAAAAATGTGATCTAGTAGTAGATTGACCTTCAACAACAGATCCACTTATAGTTGCCATTTACTCAAGACGGTGAAGTCTTTTAAGAAGTTGAACCTCGCTCTGATACCAATTGAATAATCGATATGGCCAATCAAGAGGGGTGAATTGGGTGATTGTGTACAACTAAAGGATTTCACGCAATTAAAATAATAATAAAATTTACTAAAATAAATATTAAATAGCAAAGCACAAATATTTTACCAAGCGTAATAAATGAGGAAAAGTAAATAGCAAGTCAATATCAAGGTAAGAGATATAAAAATATGCGGAAAATAAAAAGAGTAGAGAGAGATACGACACACAATGCTTTTATATGGTTTGAGAAAACTTGTCCTTACATCCACGCTTTAAGGATTCCTCCTTGAAGATTTTTAACTTAGGAGTTTATTTTAGGACATAAAATGTTGATTTTCCTTTAGACTAGGTGTGCTTGACTGTATTCTTGAGTTTAGAGAAATTAAATCAACCTAATTGAGTTTCTATTATAAAAATACATAAAAATAAATTCTTCACATCTATTTCCCATCAAGCTTTTTGTCCATCCGTCTCGTAATCATTTTATTCATGTACATTTGATTAAACATATTAATAATATTTTAAAAATTTATTATCAGCAAATTTTATTTTAGAATAATTGGGTCAACTATTTATAGCAACTAATTTTCAAGGGTCATTTTAGCTCATTGTTTTCATAATATGATCATTCTTACCAAAATTCATTTCATTATCATCTATCCCTTATCTCACTAGATGAATTATTTCATGTGCTTTTTTTCGCTCCTTTAATAGCAGTCTAATTAAATAGCAGTCACTCATTTACTATGATACTACATTTTCTGAAATCTTTGAGTTCAAATTCCTTTGCTATAGCAAAAAATTCTAAGGTACAGTCTATCTACGGTACACACTGTTTTATGTACATTTGAATATAAAATTTATATATAGCCCATGTACAGTATAGAGACTATATTGTAGACTTACCCTAAGCTAGTAAAACAACTCTTCCATCCCTAAGTTACAGCGTAACATCATAGCACAATGGATGACACTAGCATTCCATAAGTGCTTCTGCAACAAATGCGGACCGTATGTCGTCCAGCTAGATCTGGTGGGCTAGATTTGGAAATTAAAAAAAAACACAATTTTTTACCCTTAGCATTGTAGATTTGGTACGTCAAGATCTAAAAAGATAGCCAGATCTGGTCAATTACAAAGCCAACGCCACAGCAGAAAATCTCATTCCCTCTCATCCTAATTTTGACTAAAATGCAAAGCAACTTGATCCCATGTACATGTTTTTTCGGTAATCACAAAGTCCTCCTATTTTTTTATTGATTTAACTCATGGACTTAAAAATTTGCATAATCAGACATTCCTTAGGTGATTGAATTGAATTGGATCTGCATGAACATCAGAGAATCCTATTAAATCTGGAGTGTTCATTAAATCCATCCTAGCAAAAAGAATAACTAGAAGAGATTCATGTTGAATTTGGACCGTCCATTTTAAAGTGGACGGTACAGATTTATCTTAGCAAAAAGATAAACAGAAAAAAAAATGTGTCGAAGTGATCTTGACTATCCATTCTAACACATACGATGAGATTCTTTTTCATTTGAATTGACATAATTATTGACATTTCTCGTCGATTAAAAAAGTGTACACGTGTCAAGCGTATGATAAATCAAACCACAACATGAGGAGGATCCATTTACTTTCCAAACCAGATAAATGGGACAAACCCATTTATTAATTTTTTTAAGTTACAAATTTCATAAGATTGGAGATTATATAAGTCGAATTCATGACCTTGCTCATAAAAGTAGGCCCCTTAGCTATTATATCAATGATAAGCATTAGGCCCCTTAACTATTATATCAATGATAAGCATTAGGCCCCTTAACTATTATATCAATGATAAGCATTAGGCGCTTTCAACACCATTTCTAATTGTGAGAGAATTTTATAAGTGTGAGGAAAAAATCTTCAATGAAAACAAGTCAGTCCACATTTTTATGTAATTATTTCATTTATCCTTCTCTAGCATGTGTAAACATCGAGTATACATTGTCCCAAAAAAAAATCTACCCTTCAACTACAACATAGAAACCATCCAAATTAATTTGAAAAGAAACACAATATTTTACAAAATGGGTGACCAATGAGTATGTGCTTTCATCATGGTTCATCAATGACTATGAACTCGAGTGAACTTCAAATACCCCTTTCCAGCAATTGCATCCCAAAGATGGCTCATTTTCGTCCTAGGACAAACAATCTCATCTCATACTCCAGTGTAATTTGTAATTGTCGTTGAGCTCTAGCAGAGAACTGAAGATCAACAAATCATAGCTTTTAAAAAATTTTTTTTTTTGGTAGATACAAGGAACATAACTCAGATATACCAAAAGCAAGAAAACAGAAGGAACCAACGCAACAGCAAAAAAGCAACTAAGTAACCTATACTATATGGTCCCGTAACATCAAAAGTAGCAGGTAACCCCAACTCTGTCGACAGTTCTCTAACCTGAGTAGACCTATCTATCTGTTGTAAATTCAAAAGCTTCTCCAAAACCATCCTAACTATAAAAGTAAAGATGGAGGAGCTACCTCTAATGTTTCCTTCAAGACTCTACTAGTCCTTCTATCTTAATGAAATAAACAAAAGTTTCAAAGAGTAAATTGAAGGCCTCTCCCGCTTGTATAAGCTACAAGCAAAAGGTATAAATTTCATCTTGCCTGCAAATAATCACAGTAATCCAGAAAAAAAAAGTGCAAGAAATACATAAAACGTTATTAATAAATTTTATCAAACTGGGCAATAACCCAACTCATAGAGACGTCTCTCCCCAGAAACTGCATTCCACGTCTTAAAGTTTGACTAATATGGCAGTGAACCGCCACGATGTCTACCGTCAGTGAGAGCTACTATGATCTTTCGGAACATCCTTTGACATTCAACATGACCAAAAAAGCCATGTTCCAACAAGTACAAAAGACTTTCAGAATAAATCAAGCTCTTATCTGTTGTGTCCACGATAACAAACGAAATACACATGGTTGTGCAAAGGAAAGATAAAATGATAAATACTGATATAGGCGGCCAATGATATGTTTTGGAGTGATATTAAGATGAATATATCTACCTCGATCTTCTACTGCATTATCATATGTTGTTTGGCCAAATATACAGGAGTCAGAATCTTTTGTAGAACTTCTGGACTGGTAAGAGTTAACTACTTCTTATGATATTAATTTAATGTGTACCGTTTCTTCCTGCATCACATTGAAATTGTTTAGGGGCTTACAAATAATGTAGAGTAATAATTAATAACAATGATAGTACGAATGCTAGTGATCAGAACTAATCTAGAGATTGGATCATTGAATGTGAAAGAAACCATAAAACTTCACCTTTCTAGAGCCTCATTTCCTGTCAAAACTGCTAAATTGGCAAGTCGATATATTTCACCAAAGTTGTTCTGATCCAGAGCTTCTTTATCAAATATCACATCTGATAAAACAACTGAAGATGCTCCTTTGGTGATATAGTCTCCAATGGAAGCTTCACGAGACCATAGAAAATTATAATTAACAATGGAAGCAAAAAAAAAAATCTTTTTTAACTTTACAATAACGAACTTCTGTTTTATACTTCAAAATTGAGGAAGTATTTATTCAAATACAGGGGCTTTATGATTAAACGGAAATGGTTTAAGTACTAACCAATTGTTATGCCTTGAGAAGCAACCATTGGGATATGAGAAAAAGGCTTTCTGAGTGCTGATATATAGTTAGTGCCGCCTAATGCAGAAACAGGATAAACCTAATCGACCAAATAAAACAATATAATCTGTATGGACCATTTTCCAACATCTAGGCAATGTGAAAGGACATGAAAAATGTGAATACTAGAGAATACAGACTATAATCATAAGTAAATGGCAAGGTGTTTTCTAAACAACTAGGATAAAAAATTCCCATCAATTAACGGGGTATCAAAATTAGAAATGAGAACTAATGACTCTTTAACTTTCCGTTTTTAGCTAGACTTTGCACTTGATGTTATTTATTTAAAAAAAAAATTCCTTGGATAACTAATACGGTGGAGATAAAGGGAAAACAAGTCACATAAATCTAGTTGGAATGACATTTTCAATTAAACAGTTCTAGGTGACATGTATAAAAACATATTCGAGTGGAGTCCCTTCAAAACCAATATACTAGAGATTCACAGTGATAACAGTATAGCCTAGGTTACAAAGCTCTCATCCTACAGCAATATGTAAATCTATATGAGGAAATACAGTAAAAAAAATATGCCTTAAAAAACAATGGATGAAGCCGAAATTTCATTTGCATATGAAAACCTTGGACTTCGTAGGTAAAAAATGAAAGAAGCATGTGGGAGTCAACATTCATGTAACTGAGAAAACAAGTAACTGAGGCAGCATTAGTAGTAACATCTCTATCTTAATGTCAATCAACTTTAACCTTAAACAGCCAAAACGCATGAGATATCTACCTTGACAACCTTGGCACCACCATCATATGCAGTCAAAATCTGTAAACCATCATAATCGAAAGTATATTAGCATATACAAGGAGAAATGCCACAAAAATAAAGGATAATAAAAATTCTAAAATTCTAAAAGCCTAGTAATGAATAGCAGTCTGATGCAGGAATATGACTACTTCTGTTGGGGTCATCACGCCAGGTATGTACAAGACTTCACCACCTTTGACATCATTCATTATATCCTGACAACCAGTTAAATGTTCAAAGAGACAACAAGGAAGTTTAGCAACATATTTGAGTCATACTCGGTAATATCTCAAAGACTAGAATCTCTAAGGTGAACATGGTTGCTGTATGAAATCAGCAATACCTTTACCATAGCAGGGCTCATCAGGAACTTTGCTCCAGAATTTATTGCATTCCGTGCATCCTTAGAATTTAGCACCGTCCCAACCTGCAGAATATTGGAAGCTTGAGAATTTAGATAGGACCATCCACGCCATATCTCTTGACTCATGTTAGAATTTCTGACATTTACCAACAAATACACTTTCATATACAACCAAAACCAGGTTATCATTAATAAGTGGGACTAACTCAAATTACATTAAACATCCATGTTAAAAGAAGAAATGGAAACTAAAGTATTGTTTTAACAACGAATTACAAGTTTTAAAGTAAAGCAAATATTTCTTTCATCCTAATACACTATAGGATGAACCATGGTATTCTAAACACATGAGTAGGTAAAAGTTGTTACTCCAAAGATTTTTGTGGGATGATCTTTCACCAGCTGCTGTAGAACCTGTTCAAAATAGCAAAAAACAAACAGATAAACATTCAACCTAAGCAATTTACTAAGTCAAAAGGAGAGAAGATTTCCCATCTAAACAACCTCAAACACACCTGGAGTAGACACCACAATCTCTAGCTACATGTCAAGAGGAGAAACTATTAGAAACCACCACAGATATTTTTACTGATTCAACTGGATATGTCATGAAAACAAAACGCATGGTGAGCTACATGTTCTCCGCAAGTTTTTGTTTAGGAGATGGGTAATATAAATTGGCAAAGAAACCATATTTTGGTTCTCATCTCACATACAGTCATACATATAAGATAATTATATAAGATAAGACTCACGGCTGATATGCCACCACTCAGTGCAGCATTTGCAGCTTGCATTGCCAGCTCTGCACTGTAGGGAAAAGGAAAAAGAAAAGGAACAATAAATAACACTCCGTAACAAGTAAAGACTGTTTAGATTACTTTCAGATACAGAATTTTACAAAAAGGAAGGGAATTGGTGGGAATACTTTTAAGTATTTTTCTTTTCCAGAATCAATCCCACACGCATATAGTCAAGTACGAGTAAGTCTTAAACGAGAACACGTCCGACATCTCCAGAAACATTCGCTCCAATCTCAACTAATCCTCACAAAGAAATGAATAATGTGTCACTTTCCACACAATTTCCCAAACAAGCAGTAACTAAATTATTCATTGTATATTTTGCGGACAGCATAGCAATAAATTAATTGCTTAATTTCAACCATTTCCTAGAGAGAGAGAGAGAGAGAGAGGTTACTTGCTGGCGCGAAGACAAGCAATGACACCGTAACTCTGAATTTGCATGAGGGTTTTATCGATGGGAGAAAAAGAGAGCTGAGAAGACGCGCAAGAAACTCTAAAGCGTTGGATTGGAGGAGAGTTGACACACAGGTGAAAAGGCGAAGGCCATGGACTGATGCTGGTGGCAGCCATTGTAAAGCACACTGCTGCTAAAGATATATTCATTCCTTCTGATATTTAGCGGGATTTTCTCTTTTATCCCTGTCAATCTGAGCAGACGTGATGCTTTGGAAAATTAGGCACACTTTTCAAAATTTGGAGTTTTGCTCAATTTTTCGACATTTTAATTATTTATTGTGGAAAATATTATGTTAACGGCACAGTAACATGTACTGGGAGCAGCGAAAACAATTAGGTTAATTTCATTAACACCTCCTAACTTTAATCATCTTTTAATTACATCATTTTAACTTTGATCTCTTCGTGAGAAGACTTTCAACTTTCCCTCTATCAAATACTCTGTTTACTACCAGTTAAATTCGTCATGTGCGTGGCATGTGACCTTCAATGACAATGGAACATACAATTTTGCCCTTCATGGTTAGGGCACACAGCATTTGGGTATTGCATCGAAGAGATCTTCTTTCGTCATTGACCACTATCCGGTGAGTTTTTATTTCAATTTTGGGATTTCGACTTGATAATTCTGACATAGAGCTTGTCGTTGCAGAGTTATGGCAGGTTGTTGTTTCTTTAAGTTTTGTTAAAGTATTTTATGAGACGAGCAGTATTTAATTTATAAATAATTAAAATGTAAGAAACATTCATGGACTTTCAATTTTATGTAAAATATATCTATATACTTTAGAATTAATATTTTTGACTGTCAAAGATTGTACAATATTAAATATTATATCCTATTATTTTAATAGTGTGCTGTGTTTGATTTGAAATATCCCATCACTTATTTTTATCCAACCCTCTCTCTCTAATGCAGTCCATGTTAAAGTGGTAAACCTCCCCAAACTGTCCTTCCTCTGTGTATTTCAGGGTTCACCACCATCTATCTCTCTCTCAACCGTATGTCTGTTTCTCTCTCTAGAATGAAATGATACTATATACTCTTGATTTGTTTTCTCTTACTGGGTCTGTGATTGCAGGATGTAAGATCATGATCGCAGAAGAGAACCATGAAGAAAATTTGTAGAGAGAGTGTGCATGCAAATCAAGAAATAGGTATTCAAAGAAACGTAGAAAATTTGTTAACAGAGATGCAAGAATGCGAGATTGAAGATGATCTGGCTGCATTTCTGCATTTTCTGTCTTATAGTTTCTTAGCTTTTTCTGCAAAATAAATGACCTGTTTTGTTAATTTAGATGTTGTGATTTTAATTTGCGATCTGGTTTATCAAATCTCAGTATATCACTACCTTTTTTGGTCCTTCTCCTTGTTTGGCTAGAATCTATGATCCTTTTCTTTTTGGATTTTGTGTCGTTCTTCGTCTTCTTTTTTCATCTTCGTCTCATTTGATTGGAACATAATCAAATCGATTTCGGTCTTCAGCTTTTGCCCTGTTCGTATTGAAGCTAGATCGAGCCGACTTCACACTAGAAAGAAAATGGCAAGGAAAAGAAAAAGGAACAGGAATTGCAATTTTCTCTGTAGACTGTAGAGACAGAAGATCACTAGGAAAAAATACCAGAGATGAAGCTCGTGGAGGGATGGCTTTTCGTGCAGAGAACTCTCTCCCCCTGCACGAACTTCATACCAGAGAACTCTCTCTCATTCGATTTCGAGCTCTACTTCGTTGACGATAGAGCTCGTCGTGCTCTGCTTCGTTGACGATGGAGCTCGTCATGCGAGCGAGCCTCTCCTTCGATGGCTTCCCTTCTTCTGGAGCTCCCTCTCTGCTACAATTAAACGGTAAACGTGAAAGAAACGGTAAACGTGAAAGAGTTGTGTACATAAAATTAAAAGTGATGGGATATTTCTTGCATTTTAGCTTTTATATAATTTTGTTTTACCCATTCTCCTTTGGTTTATAAACTTATACTTGTTGGGTTAATTAGAGATTGTTGACTGTTGCAGGATAAGGAATCTGAGCTCACAATTTTTATTTCATGGGAACAATGGCTACATCTTCTACATCAGATGCCGTCATCTGCCTCTTCATCTTGTGAGGCTACAACTGCAATTAAAAGTTGAATGAATGAAGAAAGTAGCATGTAGCAAAAAAGAACTAATTAGAAACTCAAACAGTTAACTCCCAATAAAGAAATTGGTGATTCAAATCCAAAAATTGGGCTTGTAGTTGGCCAAACCCACGACGCTAAGCGAAAACAAACATTGGAACAATTGTGCCGCTTAATTGTGGCTTGTATTTCGATTGCTGATGGGTTTTTCTTTAGGATTATGTTTCATTCTTCTATGACATTTGGAAACAAAAACAAAAGGAGGTTCGGTTACAAGAATTTTGTTAGATATGAAAATATAATTAGATAGCACCAGTTAGTTTCAAGTGGCCATGATGGATTGATTTATATTGTTATGAATAATAGATTTTTTATAAATTTAAGCACGGTGATATTTTCTCTTAATTATATATTGTCGTGTATGTTCTTTATAACACACTTGAAGGGATCAAACTGATATATGTTCTTTATAATATACTTGAAGGGTTCAAATATTTATACTTATTACTTGAACTCTTCAAGTTACCATAAATTATGATTTACTATAAAAAAATGTCATAAGTTGTTTGAAAGGTTCAAATAACTATAATAGCATTGAATCATTTAAGTAACTTGTTCCATTTTCTAGTTGTGAAGCTTGACATATATAATAACTTGAATCCTTCAAGTTATTACAACATACTATTTAAATCCTTCAAATAGCTATTGACATTTTTAGTAATGAAGACCAAACACAATATAATAACTTGAATGATTCAAGTAACATATTACAATAACTTGAACTCTTCAACTAACTATTGACATTTTTTAGTAGTGAAGCTCAAGTCAATTTTGATAACTTGAAATGGTTCAAGTAATATGTTAAAACTACTTGAATCTTACAAGTATCTCTTAACATGCGAAGCTCGATCAAATATGATAATTTGAAGAGTTCAAGTAGTATGTTATAATTAATTAAACTATTCAAGTAGACATGCATATCTAGTTGAACCATTCAAGTAGTATATTAGAACTGCTCAGTAGCCAAGTCCACAATACTATTACAATTTGACATTCATAAGTAATAAAAAGTATTTACATCAAGGCTTTAAGCAGTCAAACATAATGTAAAGTCTAGGGATGTCAATGGGACGAGGCGGGGACGGGAAGATTCTCCTCATCTCCATCCTCACTTTAATATGCCAACATCATCCCTACCTCATTCCCCATTTACAGAGATACGGGTCAGAAATGGGGAATCGCCACTGAGATCAGGCTACCCACGGGCACCCCACAAGTTTTTCATCTTTCTTTAAGCTTGATGTTTATATGTAGAACTTTTCAACAATGGCCTTAGATGATGACAGATATAAATATGACTAATATGTAGAAAATCTCCATTGTGCCATGTGGAGAGAAAGGATCGATCAAAAGGTAGTAAGGAGTTCTCTATCGCTTAAAAACGGGAAAAAGGAGAAGATTACGTGGCTACAACTGAATTGGCGGCTGAAAGACAGAAGGATGAGACAACTGAATGGAATGGGTGAAATGAAGGGACCCACGCCTGACAAGAAATCTCATAGGTACGGGTGAGATCTTATAGGCATGATAAAACCCCCGAAAACATTGAGGAGAGGGGGATCATTCCCCTCTGTCTATTATTTTATTGTTAAATTGAGGCCTATATATAAGTTCGTGTAGTGAATGAGAAACAATAATCTTTCAATACAAAAAAGGCAATACTCAGAGCATTTACTTCCACACTCTCTAACTCTTTCATCATTTTTCATTGTTAATTACTGCGACTTTATTTGTGCGGGAAAATCCTTTTACAATTTTATGCTTTCATTGAGAGCTGAGAGAAGCTCGAGAAACCCACCCCAGAAACATCAAATATACCTAGAACCAGATCGAATGCAGCCCTAAATGAGGGCAACAGGACCAGAAACAGAGACGATCATATGGATCAACCAACTCCACAAACATAAATGTTATAGACAATCTAAATGGGATGCTAATAAATGGAAAGAAGGAACGTGGATGCGCTAAGTAGTGCACGACAGACTGTGTGGGACCAAACCAACACGCTTCAGTAGGAACTCACAAGGACATGTGTTGAAGTCAGTCAAATGATAAATAACCAGGAACGAGAAGTCCACTCGGGGGGTAACGGGCAAGATGTAAGGCGAGAGAATCATGAGAACAGTAGAAATGAACAAAAGGAGAAAGTAGAAGTCCAATCCCAAAACCACATGAAAGAGGCTATGGGAGAAGCTCGTTAGTCTCGGATGATAATGAAAGAAGCGGTGGAAGAATTATTGGACCGAAAAATGATGGAGATGAGAAACCTGGGAAGCACAGGAAAGACTGACAGCACCCCTACCCAAAACATTTGTGACCTCCAAATTTAAATGTTACGAGGGGAAAATAGATATCGTAGACCACCTTCGGTGGTTTAGACAAGTAATGGTGTTATATAAGCACGATGACAAACTGATGTGCTAGATGTTACCCACCAGCCTGGACGGAGCAACTCTGAAATAGTATCATTCCCTCCATGTGCATTCAATCACTAATTTTGTTGGTATGTCCTTTGTCTTCCTAGAACAGTACTCTACCTATTGAGTGGTCATGGAAGACACATAGTATCTTTTGATGATTTCTTCCAAGAGAGGGGAGTCAATATGGGAATAACCCACAGATTTAAAATGATATGACGAAAGTCAAAAATTGTGATGATCGAGTTTCTAGACTGGCCTTCAGGCGGGGGTTAGACCTGAACTCACCCCTATTCGAAGATCTATCCAAGATGAAACCGTTGTCCATGGCGAAAACCTTTCAACAGGCGCAAGCCTACATCACTCTAGAAGAGGAGAAAAGAAACCTGATGAAAGCGACTGAACGGAATACTGAGGAGTCAAGAAAATGGGAAAGAAGTTCGAGACTTGAAAGAAAAAATTCTGACGGAATGGAAAGAGAAGACGGGAGAAATAGCATGCAGGAGAGAACGGGGGTACCGAAGGCGGGACTTAGACAGGGTATACCTAAGGGACAAGGTTTATACGTCGTTGACCATTCTGGTAAACCAAGTCCTGAATATGATCAAAGATAAGCCTTGGCTGAAGAGGCCAGCCCCACTCACAAAAGAGCCAAGCTACAATGATAAAGACAAGTACTATTCTATTCACAAGAGCAGCGGACATTACACAAGGGACTATTTCTAACTTAAAGACTACATCGAGCAACTGATAAAAGAAGGGTACCTCCATCAATTCATGAAGAAAGAAAAATAGAAATAGGAAGTTGAAAAGGACAATCACGGGGAAAACAAGCGCGACAATGGGAAACAACCTCTTTAGATCGTCGACACTGTTATTGTGCTTACAAAGTAGGAAGGGACAACGAGGAAGGAAAGGAAGATATATTGTAAAAAGATGATACTGGAAAAGCGCCTAGAGGGATCCCCAAGAGTCAGTGGAAATCTGTCGCTGGTGTTCAATGATCTAGATTTGGAGCACGACAGACATCACAATGATGCTCTTGTCATTTTAATATAAGACGACAACTGCTTACTAAGGAGGGTCTTAGTTGACGACAGGAGTGTAGTGAACATTCTATACCGGGCAACCTTGGAGAAAATGTCAGTGGGAGAATAGGAGTTGCAAGGAACTTCACAGTCGTTGATAGGTTTCAACTGGGCCATCAGCTACTCAGAGCGAACCCTTATTCTCTCAGTGAATGCAGATCCCTTCAACTATATGACTGAATTCATGATAATGAGCACACCGTTCCCGTACAACGCTATTCTAGGGAGAACTTGGCTTTACAAAATGAAAGTCGTTCCTTCAACTTTCTACTAAGTACTAAAATATCTGTCATTAGAGGGAGTTAAAATGATAAAGGGAGATCAAGTTGCGGCCCACATCTACTCTATGACAGCTCTAGAATCCATCATGAAGAAGGCTATGGAAAAGGTTGAAGGCAAACGATCTGTGGATTTATAGCAATCACATGAAGACAAGCAAGACGGCCCGATGTATAAGGCAGAGGAAGAAACTAAACTTGTGTGATTGGAAGAAGGAACTCAGAAGATGATAAATGTTGGTGCCCATCTCGAAAGAAATGAAAAAGAAAAGTTAGTGAAATTCTTGAGGGAAAACAAGGATGTGTTCGCAACCACGTAACAAGAAATGTCAGGCATTCCTGAAGAGATCATCTGTCATAGGTTAAATACAGATCCCGTTGTGAAGCCAGTGCAACAGAGGAAGATAAGATTTGCCCTGGAACGAAATCAGGCAATCAAAGAAGAAGTTGAAAAGGTCTTGATAGCATGTTTCATTCAGGTAGTGGACTATCTAGAGTTTCTGGCCAACGTGGTAATGGTACGGAAGAAAAATGGAAAGTGGAGAGTATGTGTGCACTTTAGTGATCTGAACAAAGCAAGTCCCAAAGATTAATACCCGTTGTCAAGGATAGATCAGATGGTTGATGCCACTTCGGGACACTAACTACTCAACTTCATGGACACGTACTCCGGATACGATCAGGTGAAAATGTTCTAACCTGATCATGAAAATACTTCATTCATTATCGAAGATGATGTCTATTTGTCATAAAGTCGTGTCTTTTGGACTGAAAAATATAAGTGCTAACTATCAAATGATGGTGAACAAAGTCTTCCGCGAACAGATCGGGAAAATCATGGAAGTCTTAGATGACATGCTGGTTAAAAGTCAGAAATGGGAGGACCATATTCGAGACCTCGAAGAAGCCTTTGCAGTTCTAAGGAAAAACTCCTGAAGCTAAATCTGGAATAATGTACGTTGGGGGTAGCTGCGGGAAAGTTCCTCGGGCACTGGTGACATAACGGGAAACCAAAGTGAACCCAGACCAAGTGAGGGCAATTATGGATATGAGATCCCCATAAAGCTTGGTTAACGGGAAGGGTGGTCGCTCTAAACAGATTCATCTCGAGGTTTATGAATTAGTGTAAGACATTTTTTGAAAAGATGAGAAAGAATTCTGCAAACAAGTGGAACGAGGAATGTGAAGAAGCTCTCAGCAGAATTGTGGAATACCTAACAACACCACATCTACTATCTAAGATGGCACCAGGTGAACAACTCGTGTTGTATGTTGCTATTTTGGTAGTTGCCGTCAGTGCCGTACTCATCAGGGAAGATGAAAGAAAGCAAAAACTCCTATACTTCATCAGTTGCAGCCGAGGTAAGGTATAAGCAGATGGAAAAGTTGGTGCTGGCCATTGTGACCGCCGCACGAAAAGTGAGACCCTATTTTCAGGCACATAGCATCAATGTGTTGACATATTCACCTATCAAGAGTCTTCTAGACTCTCCACAAGTAAGCGGAAGAATGGCAAAATGGACAATTGAGATAAGCCAGTATGGCATTCATTATGAACCCAAAACTTCAATCAAATGGTAGGCATTATCAGACTTCGTTGTGGACTTCACTAAAGGGTAAGTTGAAAGGGAACCTCATAGAGAAATTAAGAACATGCCTTGGAAACTATACATTGATGGTGCTTCAAATAATAAATGAGCAGGAGCAAGGGTGGTAATACAGACCCTCTTTGAAGAAACATTCAAGCACTCTTTCTCCTTCAGATCTAACTCGTTAAATAATGAAGCAGAGTATGAAGCACTAATAGTAGGAATGTCCTTGCTACGGGAATATAATGTAACAGATGCAAAAGTATTATGTGATTCTATGCTGATTGTAAAACAGGTAACGGGAGAATATACAGCGAAAGATGAAAGGATGATGAGCTACCTTTAATGGGCGAAGAACCTCCTAGGCGCATTGAAAAGTTGCGAAATCCAACAGATATCGAGGACTGAGATCGAGCACACTGATGCATTGGCAAACTTGGAATCATCGTTGTAATTCTCAGACAAGAGGAACGTTCTCATAGAGTTTTTGGAAAACCCATGTGTCTCGCTCCCATGGAACAGTGTAGTTGACGCTGAAGTAGAATTGGAACCTAGCTGGCAGGATGACATAATATGCTACCTTAAAAGGGGAATAATTCCAAAGGACAAGCTTCTCGTCAGGAAAGTACAACAATGGAGCATCAGGTACACACTCATAAATGACTTATTATGTAAAAAATCATTTACATGCTCGTACCTGAAGTATCTACGAGGGAAGGAAGCTCAATATTGTATTAGCAGAAATACGCGAAGGAATATGTGGAAAACATACTGGGGCAGATCTTTAGCATACAAAGTGATGAACGAGGATAATCAGTTTATTATTTTAAATAATGGATTCAATATTTGCCATGCTAAAGTTTCAAACAGACTGTATATGTTTAAATCGACTGAACGTGCGTTAAATAATTCTGAATTGTTTAAAGTAGCAAATCCTAAAAGTAACAAATGACAAAAAGTTTCTCATAATGATGATGACACGTGTCTACGATGTTTTAGGTTGAGACATATTAATCTAGATAGATTAAACAGGTTAACAAAGCATGATGCTATAAGAGAATTAAAAGTGTAGACTCTTCATGTTTGTGAATCTTACCTAGAGGAAAAAATGACCAAGATACCTTTCATAGGAAAGGGCAAAAGAGTCAAGGAACCACTTAAGCTAGTACATAGTGATGTCTGTGGATCGATCAATGTACAAGCTAGAGGTGGGTTTGAGTATTTTGTCACTATTGTTGATGATTAGTCTAGATATGATTATACTTACCTAATGTATAGAAAGTCTGAAAATTTTGGAAAGTTTAAGGACTCCAAAACTGAAGCTGAAAAATAATTAGGTAAATCATTAAAAACACTTCGATCTGATCGAGGTGGTGAATACTTGGATTTAGAATTCAAAGATTACATGTTATTCTATCCCAACTCACAGCACCTTGAATGCCACAGCAAAATGGTGTTTCAGAAAGGAGAAACTGAACCCTATTGGATATGGTTAGGTCTATGTTAAGCCACTCATCACTACCACTCACATTTTGGGGATTTGCATTTTAAACAGCAACTTACATTTTGAATGTAGTGTCTTTTAAGTCAGTAAGTAAGACACCTTTTAAGTTATGGGATAGTTTTAAACTCAGTTTGCGTCATTTCCATTTATGGGGGTGTTAGACTCAATGTCTGAAGTGTGTATATCTATTGGCTATGCACGACTATATGAAAAACTAGAGGTGGGTACTTTTATGGTCACAATGATCAAATTGTGTTTGTATCGACAAATGCCATATTCCTTAAACATGACTATATGGAAAACTACAAATCTCGAAGCAAATTAGTTCTCAAAGATTAGCGTCTGATGATATCATACCACCTTCATCATCAATTGATAAACGACAAACCACAGAAACCACTGTTCCAATTCAGAAAACCCCGGTGCAACGTCGTAGTGGTCGGATTGTAAGACAACATATTCGTTATGAACTAGAGGCACATGTTCTAGTGTCTGACACTAATAAAGATGATCCATTAACTTTCAAAGAGGCGATGAATGATCCTAAAAATGAGAAATGTCAAGATGCCATGAACCAGGAAATATAATCGATGTATTCCGATTCCGCCTGGAAACTTGTAGATCCACCTGAATCTGTCAGGCTCATTGGATGCAAATGGATCTTAAAAAAGAAAAGAGGTGCAGATGGGAAAGTAGAGACTTTCAAGGCAGGATGGTATCAAAAGGCTATACACAAAGGGAATGATTCGATTATGAAGAGACACTACTTCCGTTGCCATGCTAAAATCCATTTCCATCCTTTTATCCATAGCTGCTAGTTTTGACAATGAAATATGAAAAATGGATGTCAATACAACTTTTCTGAATGACTTTCTTTAAGAAAGCATCTACATGATGCAACCATAAGGGTTCGTAAGAAAGGGACAATATAAAAAAGTATGCAAGTTGTTTAAATTCATTTATAGATTAAGGGAAGCATCTAGATCTTGGAATCTTATCTTTGATGAGATTATTAAATCATATGGTTTCGAGCAAAATGTTGACGAGCTCGTGTTTATAAATACTGATTCTGATTTTTCAATCGGACAGAGACAACGAAAAGTCATTGTATGGATCAGTATTCACCCTAGGTGGAGGAGCTATGGTCTGGAGAAGTATTAAACAATCCAATATTGCAGATTCCACTACGGAAGCTGAATATATAGCGACTTCTGAAGCTGCGAAAGAAGCGGTATCGCTCAGAAACTTCTATACCGGTCTGGAAGTAGTTTCAAATTTGGACAAGCCATTGATCCTGTATTGTAACAACAGTGGGGCAGTATCTAATTCTAAAGAGCCGAGGAGTCACAAGAGGTGCAAGCACATAGAGAGGAAATATTATCTTGTAAGAGAGATCGTGCATCAATGGGATGTGACTGTTATAAAATTAGCGTCAGATCAGAACCTGGCCTATCCTTTTACCAAGACACATTCTGAGAAGTCATTTGAGGGTCATGTACAAAACATGGAGTTGAGAGAGATGCCACATTTTCTTTAGGGCAAGTGGGAGATTGTTGGGTGTAGTGCTCTCAAAGCATGTGTTTTGACATTTTAATATGAAATTTAATGTAATTACAATTTTCTTATAATTATTATTTTAAATTATTATTGAATAATTACTGTAAATATCTAAAAATTTCATATTCATTAGTGGGACTATAATCTTGTATTAATACGGGAGGATTAAGGTCATAGATAATGAATAAAATTGTCAGTAAATTATTAAAGTATGAAATCTTTAATGAATGGTTGCTAGTACGGTTCACTAACCACTGTGAATGCATGTGATCTAAATCTGGATCATTGATGTTGATAGACATCTTAGTGAATATACTTTATATAATAAGATTATATATGACTGAACCGATGTGAATTAATATCTTTATTAACTTTCCATTTATCATAAAGATTTTAATACACATCAGTGTGATGATCATATGTAGATCAGTCTGAATAATGAATAGTCATAAACTCATATGCATGTCTACTGGATCTTTTGATTCACTCGTTAAGCTTTGTTTGTAAAACATGCTAGTGACTTTTGTTTTGGAGATTCACTGATATGATGGCTGTGAACATGATCTTACAAGGTTTGGAATCCAAGCTTTTTTGACAGATGGTACATTGGTTCCCTTAAGTGTTAATTCTGGAACTGAATAGTTATTGAACTCAAATTAATAATACGATTATAAATTAGTCATTCACTAGTGAATTAATGGTACTTAAGGATCAAAAGATGATTAGAAGGGTAAAACGGTAATTTTTACTAGCTCTAATTTAAAAACCAATAAGTGGAGGACAGAACTACATAAAATGATTATATCAATGGACTCACGAGAATACTCTGTAAATACATTATGTAATCTGTAATAGTGCAATTTCATATTTATAGTGGAGTAATAATGAAATTAATAAATAATATTATTTAATTAATAATCTGGTTTATTGAAGTTTAGGATTATGGGTCCATGGTCACAAAGTCAAATCTATACTACACAATGTAAGGTGTGAATATTTCAGAACATGAGAAAAGGACTGACTTACAAAAGAAATTATATTTCTGGAGCAAGTATATAATTATGAGATAACCATGTATGATTAATTAATTAAATTATTTAATATAATTTTTAGAAATTATAATTAAATAATTTTATCGATTAATTTTATTTTGATCGATAAGTGAGATGAATATTTGATCTATGAAATTAAATAATATTAAATTATTATGAGATAATAATTTGATTTAGCTTATCTAATCTGTTAATTAATAGATAAGATAATTAATTGGAAGATCAAATAAGTTAATTTTGAATTAACTCATATCTAGATATTTATCTGATTAAAATAAATAATAAATTTACAGAAATTGTCACGTGGCATGTTGGACTGTCACATGTTAATCACTGATTTTGAATTAGAGATTGACATGGACTACTGTAGTGTCACGTGACACTATAATGATGCTGTGAGACTATAGTGCCGTGAGGCACTCTGACTCATCTAGGCACACTGCAATGATGTACAATTGTAGTAGGGTCCACTTCAATTACACATTTGTATTTAATTTATTATTTTATCCTTAAAAATCTTGATATGCCATTATTTATAAAATATATTGATATTATTCTATTGGCTTCAATGTGCTAACAACACAGTAGCAATCAGGGGTGAAATCTTTGAGATTAAAAGTTAATAAAAAATTTCTATGAAGAACTTTTAACTGTTTTTCGATTAGAGTTGTCTCAGAAAATTAATCTTTCTCGAAAATCTCTAGATCTCATGTGCTGAGTACATCTAGAGACATAAAAAATATTTTTGATATATTCTATGTACCCACACACGTCCTAGTATGTTTGAGGATTGGTTTGGAAGATCGTGGTGTGTATCTCGAAGTCTATCATTTATGGGATAGCAAGATCGTTGTAATGCAAGGACGCTTGATTGGAGTACAATATGTATATTTTATATGCATGTATTTCTTTGATTTAACATATAAATATATAATGGATCTGATTTGAAAAAGAGTTTTTCAATAAAAGTTTTTTTATTTTGAAAATCGTGGCACGCCAATTATTCATTTGATTATTTTTTTTAAATAAATCGCCTTTGTTACACGCCTCAATTTCCAACACTTCTTCCTCCCGCTCAGACTTAGAAGTCTCAGAAGGACTGGAAGCCACAACGCATCGGAAGGTAGTAAGGGGACGACCCTGGGGATCTCTGAAGTTGGAGACGAAGAAGCGACGGTTTGGCTACGGGACATGAACTTAGGAAATGTCGATCTGCCTGCTTGGATCAAGGATATCCTTCCAGTTCTGTTCTGGGAAGTTGTAGGCAGCAGAGAGCCGCACAGCTACATCTCTGGGAACAAAGAACCTTTTGTTCAATTTCTATATGCTTAAACGAAGAGAGGAAGAAAAGGTTAGTACCAGAAGAAAAAAATATTATAAAAAATAGAGAAAGGGCTGGACAAGAAATCGAAGCTCCGGCTACTTGCTGAAAGATCTCGAGGTCCTGGGGACGATTCAACGGTCACCACCGCCCCAATTTCCGCTGATCAGAAGGGTCCCATCTTCCCAGCCTTTATCTCCCCTTGGGAGATCAGTGACCAAACCCACTCATTTCTGTTAGTATGAGGAGCCAAGTAGATGAGCTGCATTTTTTTATAATATATACGACACGAATTTCATCTATGCCTACATTGAGGTTATGTCTTCTATTTAAAGCTTCTATTCCTAAAAGGATCATGTACGCGCTAGGGGTGTATTGGGAAGAGGCAAGATAGAAGATACCAAAAAGATGTTGAAGGAGGGGGAAAATGGAGCTTCACCTAAAGCTATATACATGGGGGCTAGGGTGATTTGGTATGGGGGATGGCAGGTAAAAGACTTGGGTATTTCATCCCTAAAGTCGCAAACAACATCCGGGGGAAAGCATCTTTATGACCATCTATAAACCGTTTGAACTTGTCTTGACTCCTAACTAAGGGTACAGTGACCTTAAAATCCTTCTCTCCCCTCATGCCTGGCAAAGAAAACTGAGAAAGAGAAAGTAACAGAAGTGGAGCAGAAATGGAAGAAGAAGAGGACTTATAGGGGTAGAGCAAACGTGAAGGAAAAAATGAGGAAGACAAAGGTTTTATGTAGGCTATGGACGCGAAAAGGGAATGCATTGGAATTTATGAATCTGAAAAAGAAGTAAAGCACGATTAATTCTGAAAAGGCGTGGAGTGCAGAAGGCGTATAAAATAGAGCGCTTGGAATGATAGCGCTAGCTGTCATCCACAATGGGCAAATGACGAGAGAACAACTAGAAAGAGGAGGAAGCGAGTCTTGAAAACTCACGCTAACCTAGAACAGGAGGGTGAAATGACGCAGGCAATATCAGAGAGCGTGAACTAAAAACCCACGTTTGGCGCCAAGAACCGAGGATGGGAAAGTGGAACGACGTAGACGAGTGACAAAATACCATTCCCTACAGACGTGAGGAAACATTGATATACTTTTTATATTTAATAATGTACCTTCCTACATGCTATTAATATTTACAGGACCAATAAAGCAGTGAAAAGGTGAAAGAAGATGAGGCTACCATTACGCCTCAATGAATAGAAATTCATTGGAATAATGGGGGGCAAATGAACATGTAGAAAATCTCGCCACTGTGCCATGTGGATGGAAAGGATCGATCAAAAGGCAGTAAGGATATCTCGAGTGCATGAGAACGGGGAAAAGAAGATTTAAATCACGAGAGAAGATTACGTGGCTATGACTGAATTGGCAGGTGAAAGACAGAAGGATGAGACAACTGAAGGGAATGGGTGAAATAAAAGGACCCACGCCCGACAAGAAATTCCATAGGTATGGGTGAGATCCTTCAGACATGATAAAACACCCGAAAACATTGAGAAGAGTGGGATCATTCCACTCTTTTTATTATTTTATTATTAAATTGATGCCTATATAAGAGTTCGTGTAATGAATGAGAAACAACAATCTTTTGATACAAAAAAGGCAATACTCAGAGCATTTACTACACTCCCTCTTTCCCTCTCTAACTCTTTCATCAATTTTTATGAATAATTACTACGACTCTATTGGTACGGGAAAAATCCCTTTACAATGACGATAATAAGTTAATGGTGACAAAAGAAGCAATGAAGATAATTCGTGAGAAAAAATATTTGAATTGTCCTATTTAATAGATATTTGAATTCTCCTATATAATAGTTAAAATAGCTAGTGTAGTGTGAGATTAACAAAAGGTATTGGATTGTGTTGTGACATAGAGTTATTTTTCAATATAATACAATTTAAAAAAAATATGTAAAAAAATAAATGGGGCGGTGATGGAGTGGGTAATGGGGTGGAGACTATTATATTCCTCCCCTCCCACACCCGCGTGGGTTTATTTGTGATTATCCCTGTCATGTCACTCATTTATCTACCAAAACCTCAACCTACTATGAACGGGTCCCTGCAGGTTCGGAGATCCATGGGTGATTTTGACATTCTAGTAAAGTTCATAATGAATCCATTACATCAAACTTGAATGAACAAATCAATCACCATCATTTTCCGTTGTTATCTTCTCCTCTGGTCATCATTTCAGATAGCTTGGTAGCATGAGAGTGACCTGAAATGGCAGTGATTCGTAACTCAAAGTGGAATTCAAAGAGACGATATAGTGCATAATCCCCACTAGTGCATTACACATGTTTTGTAAAATCAAAACATGTTTATCTTAAATACATTTATTCGTTTTAAAATAGTATGATTCTAATAGTTTAACCGCTTTCATAATACGTATAAATAAATGAGTCAATGTGCTTCCCTACCTCAACCTTTTCGTCAAGCACACTCCTTGACAAACCTCAATCCACACGTTCGATGCATATAAATAAATACTTATGCTCCACACGCTTCAGTCCAAGCTTGCAAATCCTTGCACAAAATTTCAGCTTTCAAACCCAACGATAATCTAATGAAAGCAAGAAAATTTAGCTAATTTTTCTTAAATAAATAAGAGATATACTAATCTCCATATTCTTTCACACCAAGAATCAATTAAGATAAATCAAATATTATACGTAAGCCTTTACTAACGCTACGACGGGTAACCCTGTCGCACCTATAGGTCTATGAATAAACTTCAATTTGATATCTTACAGGCTATGTTGTTGCACTCATGTCAAAAGTAATGCCCTACAGAAGTTGACCTGCATGGCGCGATCCGTCTGTTCCAGAAATTCTAAAGTTGCATAGTCCATGTTTTTTTGGCTTGAAACTGGACTGCGACAAGTAAATCCGACAGCATCTGAATTTCTAGTCTTAACTCTAAAATTTAAATTGCTTAAGTGAAGGCTTTGTAGATGCAAAGGTGTCACGTGGGTGAGGTGCATGAGTGGTCTAGTCTTAGCTCGTGACCGGAACAACGCCTGAGAACGTCGGGGAGGATGTCGGGAGGTGAAGGGGAGCACTCTAGACACTCAAGGGCGGTGACAAATGCTTACTCTCTCTCTCTCTCTAGAAGTGTGAGTTTCTCACTCTAGAAATGAGAGTTTCTCTCTCTAAAGTGGGAGCTTCTCTCTCTAAATTTCTAATCTCCCCAAAAGAAGGAGGAGTCCTCCTTTTATAGGTGAACAAAAGGAGGGGGAACCATTGCAACTAATCCCTTGATTAGTTGCAAGCCCGTCAATCAAATCGTGCCACCTAAGTTGACTGATCATGCTTAGGTGAGTAAGATGAGGATTACACATGAGCAATCCAGTGGCGCCATGTGGGGTTTTGTGTAATGACCATGATCTAGGAAGAACACGCCTAGCCGGTGAGGTGCGACAACGGTGTTCACCCAACGCCTCATCTACAAAGGTTCTCTCAAACAAAACCCATTCTCAAGGTGGGAGGGTAGCACACCTCAATGTCTAGAGTGGTTGTACCGAGGAGGTATGTCCCCCCCCCCCCCCCCCCCCCCCNCCCCCCCCCCCCCCGCCTAGTACAACGTCATCTCACCCCTAATCCTGCCAGTCCATAGCCTCCCGAACGTTCCCAGGGAACCATACGTCCACCCAAGTCTTTGTCACTTGACTTGGTGGTTTATGATGTGATGAGTTGTGATAGTGTAGTGGTGTGTGTACAAGTTGCATGACAGAGAGTGATCAATGCACCTCCATGGTACACCCATGAGGATGACATCAATGGTGCTACCATAAGGGTGACACCCCATGGTGCTGCCATGGGGACAACCCTCATAGGTACCTTACTGGCGGCACCTCAAGGGGTGCATCTCAGTGGTGGCACCCCATAGGGTGCACCTCGGTGGCGGCATCCCAAGGGGTGCACCTCAGCGGTGACATTCTATGGTATGCCCTTGGTGGAGACACTCCCGATACGCCATGAGAGTTGCAGTTTGCGGGTAGTCAACGTCGAGGTCATCAACCCTCATGTACATTTAGTCCCCTATGCAAGCACGATGCAGAGTAATCGTGCTTGTACACAATTTCTTCAAAGTAGCAATTAGTCGTATTATCAAGTCCCCGATCCCTTGATCGTTCCGTTACGTGGTGAATGTGGGATGCGTCGATCCGACATGCCCAATATGCCTCTTTTGCATGGTGTAGACATTTCCATGTTGCATGAGCTCAAATTTATAAGATAAATTTTTGTGGTGCGAATTTTGAAAAATTTCATTTTTTTTGGAATTTTTTTTGAGTCCCAATTCCATTCTCCTTCTTTTGAAAAGAAAAAAATCGAGTCGAGTGGCGACATGAAGTAATAAGGTCGAGGGTGATCGACTGGCGGCATGGTCCGCGGGATGGTCCTTGGCCAGCATGCCGCCATTGAGCCTCAGTGGCGGCATCCACGCATGCTTGGCCAATGCCGCCACTGAGGTTCAGTGGCGGAGTCCAGGCATGCTTGGCCAATGCCGCCATTGAGGTTCAGTGGAGGACATCCGTTTTGTAAATTTTTTTTGGAGTCCCCACTCCTTTCTCCCTCTATAAAAAAGACTACAAGCTCCAAGCAAGGTGTTGGTAACATGCTTCCCCCATAGAAAAATACATGGAAAATTTCACTTCCAAGGAGTGTGCAGAAGTGGGCGGGAGCATCTGTAACGGAGTGGGCGAGAGCATCCGCAATGGAGTGCACGAGAGCATCTGCAACGGAATACGCGGGAGCATCCGCCAGGGGTTCATGCGAGCATCTGCAAAAAATGCGTGGGAGTATCCACCAGGGAGTGCGCCGGAGTATCCGCATTACGGTGCGCATGAGTATCCGCAAAAGAAAGCCCAGGAGCATCCACCAGGGAATAAGTGAGCATCCACCAGGGAGTGCACGGGAGCATCCGCCAAGGAGTGCGCGGGAGCATCCGCCAGGGAGTGTGTGGGAGCCTCCGTTAGGGAGTGCGCGGGGGCATTCATAAAGGAGTGTGCGGGAGCCTACGCCAAGGAGTGCGTGAAAGCCTACGTCGAGCAGTAGTGAGTGAATGCATCCATCGAGGAGTGCGTGCATGCATCTCACCGAGAACGTCGTCTATTATGGATGTTCTCAAGTAGAGGCGTGAAAACATATGCATCTCACCTAGCATGACGTCTACATTGGGTGTACTCAAGTAGAGGCCTGGAAGCCTATATGACTCACCAATCATGACGTTTATCATGGGTCTTCTCCACTAGAGACGTGAAAGCCGATGCATCTCACCAAGCATGACGTCTATCATGGATGTTGTCAAGTAGATACGTGAAAGCATATGCATCTCACCAAGCATGACGTTCATCATGGGTGTTCTCAAGTAGAGGCGTGAAAGCCTATACGTCTCACCAGGCATGACGTCTATCATGGGTGTTCTCAAGTAGAGGCGTGAAAGCCTATGAATCTCACCAAGCATGACGTCTATCATGGGTGTTCTCAAGTAGAGGCATGGAAGCCTATGCATCTCACCAAGCATGACGTCTATCATGGGTGATCTCAAGTAAAGGCGTGAAAGCCTATGCATCTCACCAAGCATGACGTGTATCATGGGTGTTCTCGAGTAGAGGCGTGAAAGCCTATGCAACTCACCAAGCATGATGTTTATCATGGGTGTACTCAAGTAGAAGCGTGAAAGCCTATGCATCTCACCAAGCATGACGTCTATCATGGTTGTTCTCCAGTAGAGGCGTGAAAGCCTATGCCACTCACCAAGCATGACGTGTATCATGGGTGTTCTCAAGTAGAGGCGTGAAAGCATATGCATCTCATCAATCATGACGTCTATCATGGGTGTTCTCAAGTAGAGGCATGAAAGCCTACTCGTCTCACCAAGCATGACGTCTATCATGGGTGTACTCAAGTAGAGGTGTGAAAGCCTATGCATCTCACCAAGCATGACGTCTATTATGGGTGTTCTCAAGTAAAGGCGTGAAAGCCTATGCGACTCACCAAGCATGACGTCTATCATGGGTGTTCTCAAGTAGAGGTGTGAAAGCCTATGCCTCTCGCCAAGCATGACGTCTATCATGGATGTTCTCAAGTACAGGTGTGAAAGCCTATGCATCTCACCATGCATGACGCCTATCATGGATGTTCTCAAGTAGAGGCGTGAAAGCCTATACGTCTCACCAAGCATGACATCTATCGTGGGTGTTCTTAAGTAGAGGTGTGAAAGCCTATACAACTCACCAAGCATGACGTTTATCATGGGGGTTCTCAAGTAGAGGCGTGAAAGCCTATGCATCTTACCAAGCATGACGTCTATCATGGGTGTTCTCAAGAAGAGGCGTGAAAGCCTATGCATCTCACCAAGCATGACGTCTATCATGGGTTTTCTCAAGTAGAGGCGTGAAAGCCTATGCATCTCACCAAGCATGACGTCTATCATGGGTGTTATCAAGTAAAGGCGTGAAAGCCTATGCGACTCACCAAGCATGACGTTTTTCATGGGTGTTCTCAAGTAAAGGCGTGAAAGCCTATGCGACTCACCAAACATGACGTTTATCATGGGTGTTTTCAAGTAGAGGCGTGAAAGCCTATACGACTTACCAAACATGACGTTTATCATGGGTGTTCTCAAATAGAGGCGTGAAAGCCTATGCATCTCACCAAGCATGACATTTATCATGGGTGTTCTCAAGTAGATGTGTGAAAGCTTATGTGACTCACCAAGCATGACGTTTTTCATGGGTGTTCTGAAGTAGTGGCGTGAAAGCCTATGCATCTCACCAAGCATGACGTTTATCATGGGTGTTCTCAAGTAGAGGCGTGAAAGCCTATGCGTCTCACCAAGCATGATGTCTATCATGGGTGTACTCAATTAGAGACATGAAAGCCTATGCATCTCACCAAGCATGACGTCTATCATGGGTGTTCTTAAGTAGAGGCGTGAAAGTCTATGCATCTCACCAAGCATGACGTCTATCATGGGTGTTCTCAAATAGAAGCGTGAAAGCCTATGCATCTCACCAAGCATGACATCTATCGTGGGTGTTCTCAAGTAGAGGCGTGAAAGCCAATGCATCTCACTAAGCATGACGTCTATCATGGGTGTTCTCAAGTGAAGGCGTTGGAGCCTATGCATTTGACCAAGCGTGACCTTTATCACGGGTGTTGCCAATTAAAGGCGTCAAAGCTCGCTCCGTCAAGGATGTGGAAAATCCCCTTAAACATATGAACTCATTGTAACCATAGGGTCTTATGTTATCAATGAATTGTATCCCGTGTTCCTTGGCACATCCATTTCTGTCATTATACTTTCAAAACTTTATGGGAAAGCAGTTCGTGGGGTATGGACTCAAAGCTATAGCGGCCCAGTATGGCGGTTTGAAGTAGACAACGAACTCATTCAGTGATGCTCTTACTCTCTCCTATTGGAGAACCTTTTAGAGAACTTTCATGGGTAATGAAATGACCACTTCAACCAAGGACGTTGTATGCGCCTGGGGTGGAGTTAGCTTGATCCATTGTAGTAAAAGGTAAAGGTGTTGGTGTATCATTAGTTTGTGCGAGGGTGTGAATGTTGGTACGAACATTCGGTTGAACATGGTTCTGGCCGGATGCTTGTGGTTGAAAACCTACAACGAAGGATAGTTGGATGCCATGAGCGAGGTCATTTGCGTGCCTATGGTGGGAGTTGGTTGTGCTCCAATAATGGAGGCTGTTGCGGGCCCATGGTGGAGGTAGTTGGTTGTGCACCCATGATGGAGGTACTCAGTTACGTGCCGATCATATGGAGGTTAGTTGCGTGCCTATGGTGTGGGCGCGGGTTGTTGCTCACGTGGGGCATGGAGCCATGGTGGCGGGTTGGCATCCACGGGATGGGGGGCCTTCGTTCACGGGAGTGAGCGCGGGCGTGAGCCTGCTTGGTGGCAGCATAGTCTGGGTTAGTAGCAGCATGGGAGATGCGGAATAGAGCCTTCGCGCATGGGAGTGAGCGTTGAGTTAGCGCGGGCGTGAGCCTGCTTGGTGGCTACATTGTCATGCTTGGTAGCGGCGTGGAAGATGTGAAATAGGGCATTCGCACGTGGGAGTGAGCGGTGGGAGTGAGAGCGGGATAGAGCCTTCTAGCGGGGAAGTGAGTGCGGGCATGAGCTTACTTGCTGGCAGCATGAGAGATGCCGGATTGGGCCTTCACGCACCAGAGTGAGAGCGGGCGTGAGCTTGCTTGGCAGCGTCATTGTAGATGCGGGATAAGGCCTTTGAATGCGGGAGTGAGTGCATGCGTGAGCTTACTTGGTGTCGACATGATCTTGCTTTGTGGCGGCATAGGAGATATGAGATAGGGCCTTCGCACGCAGGAGTAGGCGTGGGAGTGAGAGCAGGCGTGAGTCTGCTTGGTGGCGATATGGTAGATGCGGGATATGGCCTTCGAGCGCGGGAGTGAGTGCGGGCGTGAGCTTACTTGATGGCGGCACGATCTTGCTTGGTGGCGGCATGAGAGATGCGGGATAGGGCCTTCGCACGCGAGAGTGAGCGTGGGAGTGAGCCTGCTTGGTGGCAGCATTGGAGCTCTTTGATGGCGGCATTGTAGGTGTGATGCTTGGTTGCGCGACACGTATTTGTGAAGGGGACATGAGGCTTCTTGGGCCGTGCCCCCGCGCAGGCTGTGGAGTCTTGGTCGCGTCTTGTGCGCTGGTTGGGCGAGCTTGACTTGGTCGAGCGGAAGCGTGTCCGCACAAGTGTGGCAGAGGGATACTCTTAGATGGCGGGTTGGGCAAGCTTGAACTGGTCGAGCGGGAGCGTGTCCACACAAGTGTGTTGAAAGGTTGCTCTTAGATGGCGGGTTGGGAAAGCTTGACTTGGGTGACGACATTGTTTTGGTCCAATGACGAGGATGATGATGTCCTTTGGGTGTTGTGATGTGGTGACACTGATGTATGAGTTTAATGTATCAATGACTCTCCTCATCTTAACGTTGGAAGCTCGGAGCTCCCAGATAGCTTCGGCTTGCTCTTGCACCTACGCAACTGCACTTGGTCGCATCTCGCGTGAAGTGTTCTCCTTTTTTTGTCCACACTCGTCGTTGAGTATGGGTCGATCTCCCTCCATGCGCGACAGAGCTACTCTTCCCTTTGCACGTCCGACCATAATGGTCCTTCGCTAGAGTGACAAACCACTCCACAGTGGAGTCGCCAAATGTTAATGCAAGGGTGTCACGTGGGTGAGGTGTAGGAGTGGTCTAGTCTTAGCTCGTGGCCAGAACAACGCCTGAGAACGTCGGGGAGGACGCCGGGAGGTGAAGAGGGAGCACTTTAGACACTCAAGGGTGGTGACAAATGCTTGTTCTCTCTCTCTAGAATTGGAAGTTTCCCACTCTAGAAATGGGAGCTTCTCTCTCTAAAGTGAGAGTTTCTCTATTTAAATTTCCAATCCTCCTTAATGAAGGAGGAGTCCTCTTTTTATAGGTGAACAAAAGGAGGGGGGATCATTACAACTAATCTGTTGATTAGTTGCAAGCCCGCCAATCAAATCGTGCCACCTAAGTCGACTGATCATGCTTCAGTGAGTAAGAGGAGGATTACACATGAGTCAATCGGGTGGCACCATGTGGGTCTTTGTGTAATGACTATGATCTAGGGAGAACACGCCTAGCCAATGAGGCGCGACGACGGTGTTCACCCAACGCCTCATCTACAAAGGTTCTCTCAAACAAAACCTCTCCCTAAGGTGGGAGGGTAGCACACCCTCAATGTCTAGAGTGGTCGTACCGAGGAGGTATGTCCCCCGCCTAGTACAACGTAACCTCACCCATAATCCTGCCAGTCTATAGCCTCCCGAATGTTCCCAGGCTACCATACGTCCATCCAAGTCTTTGTCACTTGACTTGGTGGTTTGTGATGTGATGACTCGTTGTGATAGTGTAGTTGTGTGTCTACAAGTTGCATTACAGAGAGTGATCAATGCACCTCCATGGTACACCCATGAAGGTGACATCAATGGTGCTACCATAGGGGTGACACCTCATGGTGCTGCCATGGGGACGACCTCCATGGGCATCTCGGTGGCGGCACCCTAAGGGGTACACCTCAACGGTGACACTTCTGATACGCCGTAAGAGTTTCATTTTGCGGGTTGTCAACGTTCAACTCGTCAACCCTCACGTACAGGCTTTAGTTGCAACTCTCTATCCCAAATCTGAAGAACTCAATATATAATCCGGTTTGAATGGTAGGAGTACAATATGAAACAATATAAAGGAGAATGGAAGGAAAATATGCATTTTCAAAGCAAGTAGATAAAGGGTAGGTGTCGACCAAATGTTATAAATACCTAGTATAACTTCACTTCATGCCACAGAAAGGGATAGAATTTCAAAACGTCTTCAACACTCGAGTGTAAATTTTTAACAAATGTTTTAACATTTGACTTGGGATAAACACAATATCAGATTTACACAATATTTGTGAAGATTTCACAAATTCTCACAGAAGAATCGGTCCATGTTGATGAGTATCCAACTGAACATAAGGAAATATGTTAAATGGCAACGATGATAGTGTATCCCAACATTACATGAGAGACGATGCCCGATATAAATGTCATGAAAATTTTTTTGCCCAAAGCGTTGCTAAGATTATGAGAAGAAAACAAAGAACCAGAGAGCTCACCTACGAAACAAAATGAGGTTTCAATTATGGATATTTCCATGAAAGTCTTTAAGGAGAGAAAATAAAGTCCTTTGGGGGAATCGTCGAGGTACCATCTCAACCCTCGCGAACTCTAGTTGAATGGGTTTCAGTTGTTATGTCAAGTGGTAACCTATGAAGGTTGGTTGTCTTTGACGAAATTTAGAGACAAGTAAGAGCCGTGAAGTCTGGAAATGACTAGAACGTTCGTGGACGATCGGGGGAGGCTGAAGCATTTGGGGGAGGTTGAAGCATTTGTGGGAAGCGGCCGACAGAGAAATGAGAGAGAAGAAGAGAAAGAAACTGAAAGGACTTATGGTAAGTTTAAGGGCAGGTGGGTCATTCAAGGTGGGTGTTTGTGGGATTATTTATATTTTAATTATGGTTAAAATGTAAAATACATCAATACATTTTGATTAAATTATAAATTATATTCTTATATTTTTTATATTTTTATACTCTTACTCTTTGACTAAATTATAAAATATACACCTCATTACAAATTTCGTAAAAAATAATTTTAAAAAACACGTATCTAACGTCTGTTAACAGGTCAACACAGGAGTTGAGTGAAACACATGAGTTGAGTGAAGTTAATCTTTTCTTACTTTTTTACTTTTACTTTTAGTCTGTCTTTTACAGCTTAAATAAAAAATTAAAGAGGAGGGAGAAATGTTTCATTTGACAGAGATGGAAGAGGGCATGGGGAGGGGGAACTCATCGCGACAGAGGGAAGGGAGGGCTAGGGTTTTGATTTTTTGCCCAAATCTGAGGTTATAAGAGGTCGAAACCTCCCTAATTTGTTGATTATTTTTTCGAGTATGTCAATTTCTTGGTTAATTTTGTGTTCATCTATGTGTTTTCATGGGTTTCTTTGTTCGCAACAGAGAGAAGGGGTTTCTTTGTGTATGATATGAGTTTCTTTGTGGGTTTTTTGTTCTCGCTAATTTGTAGATGAATTTTTTTCAATAGTTATATATAGGCATTCTGTTGGATTTCATTTTCTGGGGTGTGGGGATTGATTTGGTTGTTTAGGGGAAGGTATAAATCATATCTCAATAAAATCCCAAGATCTCATGTAGATCACACCAATAATCTAATCAATATAGAGCGGAAGCGTACTTGGATCCATGACAATAGATGGTTGTTTAGAACCGAACGGTTGATCTTCCAGATCTACACGGTTCTCTATCTGAAAGTCCCATTTGATAAAATCTCTCAATTTTTTATCTAACAATGTGATTTTAGAGAGAATAGAATGGTTTTCGGTTATCTTGTGATTTTGGGAGCATAACCACTTATAGATAATACATCTTTTGATATTTCTACACATTAAATGGTCCACAATTAAAACCTCAATTATCCAAATCTTAGTAGATCACTTTTAATTGAGTTTAACTTTATTGACAGTCTGTAACATATGATTATTTTACACGTAAGTTCAATATTGGATTAAGATCCAACAAGGGGTTCTGTTTTATTGGAGATTGATTCCATTTTACAGTAACAGGAAGCCATTTTTTTGGAGTAATTAAGAACATGGAGAAGAATAAGGGAAGTTTTGAGACTGTACACATACAGGTTGCACTTGGACACGAGTTTGCAACCCGTCTGGGGAACGTTTTCACCATTGGTAAGCGTACGAAGCCATGGGTATCTCTACCCAAGGGCAAGGGTATCAAGTTGACCATCATTGAAGAGGCAAGGAGGAGACTCGGAACTCAAGTTGTTGTCACTGCTTAATCGGCTTAGTATTTGTCTTCCCAGTTGAGTTTTGTAGCAATTATCATGTGAAGTTCGGTTTTAAAGTCCTATTGCAGGATTGACGTTTAAATCTAATCATGTGGTTGTTGCTCTTTGGAGATTTTGGCTTTAGTTTTTTTCTCCCCCGGAATGAACAATCACATCGAATTGGAGTTACAATTCTGGGTTTTTCTTCCAATTCTGATTTTTTCTTCCAATTTCTCGATTTTTTTCTTCCAATTATGGGTGCCTCTCAACCATTTTTCATTAGCTTTTGCATGGCAGTGAGCGATCGTGATGCATTTGGAACCCTCTACTAGGACTGTTGTTAATCAATTTGGGATTTTCTGAGCTGGGTTTTGGTTATTTTCAATATAATCTTATTAAATAATTATAATATAATTTTATATGAAAATCATTTTTAGCTGAAACAGATTTTTTGTGAAGCAGGTTTTATAAGAAAGTTAAAAAAATTCATTAATGAAGGGAGTGGACGGAGATAGAGAAAATTGTATGGAGTTTATTTTTTGTTAGATTTAATCAAAATGTCATTAAATGATATATTTTATAGTTTAGTTAAAATGTAAGAGTATAAAAATATGAATTTTTTTAGAAATATAGTTTACAATTTTTTGAAATATTTGATCAAAATGTAAATGTGTAATTTATATTTTAGGCTTTAATTAAATAGTGTGGGTCAGGTATAGAGTTTTGGTTTTTAAAGAAGAGTATATTTTTCTTTCGCTCTTTATTAAAAGGTATATTTTTACGAATAACTATTTTTTTTATTTACTTTTTAATTTTTAATTTTCACTTTTGTTTTATTTACTTTTAGTTTTCAGTTTTTGTTTTGTTAATTGAAGTTTTCACTTTTGTTTTAGTTTTTCTTTTCTTTTTATTGTTTTAGTTTTCACTTCACTTAAATTTTAATTTAAGATTTTAGTTATTTAGGGGTTTCACGATTTGAGAGAAGGTTAAAATTATCCCTCAAAATTTCATTAAAGGGCTGTTTGGTTAGGGTTATTTCGGGATAAAGTAGGTGGTAAATTTATTTTTCAACACTTTCGCACGTTTGTTTTAAGTATTTTCATTTGACATGATAAACTTATTTAACCTGATTAAATAACAATCTCACATTACTTTCTCTACCACTTTCCATTAAAAATCTATTTTACCAAATAATTTTTCTAATTCACTTACCCATCTTACAACTCATCTTAACGTTTATTTTCTCAAATCCCCATAAAAATATCACTATTTGTTTGTATCCTCCTACTTTATTTTGATATTTTATTTTTTTCAAGATCAAAACCTTATAAAAGTGTCATGAAATCCCGCAAGATCCTATTCCAGTCCTGCAAAACCAAACTTGTCCCGATACTGAATTTGAGATTTTTTTCATCCCTTCCGACCATGTCCTGAAAGGCACGTCCCGTAAACCCGTCTTAAGGTAGTCTCGTGAGATTAAGATATGCACATTAATTAGAATTAATAATATAAAATATTAATTTTGAAAGATTTAATGATAGATAAATTTTTCATACATGCTAATAAAAGTTTAAATGATTAATATGCATGTTAATGATATCAAATATTTTTTTAACTAAAAGTCATTTCCTTCCTTAAAATAAATATTATTCATAAACTATCAATGTTTAAAATATCAAAGTAATAAAATGAAGATTATAACAGGATTGTTTATCACGTCTCATTTTCTGTTGGAGGACTGAAATTGTGGGATGGGGCCGTGAATGTGGTTTTCCCTCAATCATTTAATTAATATGTTAGTGTGTAGAATAAAATATTATATTACATTTCATTATATTAGAATCATAAATAATCATTATAAAAAATTGAAAATATGACAAAAGAATTTATAAATAATCAATAATTTAATTCTTCTTACTTACACATCTATACACTTGATAGAATATATATATTTATTCTTAACTCCCCATAAAGACTTAGCTCCATTGAATTTATTAGGTGTATACATAGTTGACAAATATGTTTTAGTGGTCATTTTATTTTTTTGAAAAAGTACAACATTTTAGATATTTCGATATTCTAGTATTTCATTTAAAAAATATTTTAGATATATAAAATAATGTTGTAAAATTTATTATTAATAATATAGATAAGAAAAATTGAACCATGAATTATTTTCATACAACAAACAATAATTTTTTTAACATTAACATATAATAATTTTTTTAACATTAACATATAATATTTTTTTTAACATTAACATAATCTACTTAATTATCTCATTAAAACCAAATTCTAAAAAAGCTAGAAAGAAATATCAAAAAATTAAAAAAAATTGATGTGCTACCTGGGAATCGATTTATTTCTTATATATAAAAGAGGAAAATTTATATGTTATAATTAGTTTTGTGATATTGGACAAAAATATAATCAAACACGTTGTTAATTATTAAGATTTTTTTGTACTAGTTACCAGTAAAGAATCTGTATATAATTTTATTATGTAAAATTTAAACAATTTGTTCTTGAATTTATTTGTGCGATGTAAGTAAAAAATATTTTACTTTTTGACGTAGAAAGAGAAAAATATTTGATTTGCTTTGATTAATGGAGTCAATAAAATAGTTAATTTATTAGTGCATAAAATAAAATATATAAGATATTTTGTGTATTAGAATTTATGAATAATCATTGGCAACAAATAAAAACTTGATAAAAAAATTATAAATAATCAATAATTTTATTACTCTCATATAATTCATATAACTTTCCTAATAACTTTATCAAACTTTCTCAACAATTTTTCCCAAGTTTCCTACATATCAATCAAGGTAATCATACTTTTCCAATAAATTTCATACTTTTCCAATAATTTTTCACTTAATCATGTGTTGCCAAACATAATTATCTTAAAATCTTGTCATCTAACTTTACAACTTAAACTTTTTCAGCATTTTTACTTAATATGTACCAAATGGCCCTTAAAAGTCAGGTGCCTTGCACGTTGATGAGTATGTTTCACACTCATATTTTAGTTAATTTTCACTTTAATTTTGTTGGTTCTTTTAGAGTTGTTGTTTGATTTATTTTTGTTTTATTTTTTTATAGGTAAAATATTCTTGTGCATTTGAGATGATTTTAAAAGATTTGGAAGATAGAGATGTGAAGAAAATGAGAAAATGTTAGACCTAGACAGAAGGACCAGCGTCACAGGACTTTAAGTTTTGAGATAAAATTAGAAGATGTTCTCAAACAATTCTATTGGAAAATTTTCAGTATTTTTAAAATACTGAGTCAATCAGTACCAGGATTAAATTGCGGTCGTGGTTGAAGTCGCGTCACTATCGAAGTTTATAAAAATTGAGTGTAAGGAGTTATACGTAACAGGTTGCGGGTGTCGCGTCACTATCGAAGTTTATAGAAGTTGAGTGTAACGAATTATACGTAACAGGTCGCGGGTGTCGCCACCACTTTTTAAAGTCCTATCAATTTATTTATTATTTTATTTTCTTCCATCAAAGACCGTCGCTGTATATAACAACTGTTACATCGCGTTAATGGTCACGACGGACGTGAATTTCTTTAAGTCCGTTATATTAGACCATAACGGTTGCGGCAACAGCCGAGACGTAATGGCCGCTTTTTAATACAATGATCAGTACTCTTCTATACATATCATTTGATTTTGGCGCATATATAAAAATAAATTATGTATCTACTAGAGAGAATGTACACGTTCTCTAAAATGGAAAGGGACAAAAATTGCATGTGACACTCATGACTCAACATCGTATGGTACATAAATGAAGAATACTAAAAGATTTTCTCATTAGCTACCTTGGCGTCACTTCAGAAAGAGTTACTTTATTAATGGACGCATTCTTGGAGCCAGAAGACGTCGAAGCTTGGTTATCCATGACTGCTCTTCCCACAGAAAATGCAGGTTGTGTTGGATTGGCAAGGGATATATTTTCAGTTGCTAACATTGCAACCACACCTGACATTGTGGGTCTATCAGTAGCATCTTCCTGAACACACAGTAAACCAATGTGTAGGCACTTGAGAAATTCACTATCTACGCATGTCTTCTCCAAGAGTGGATCCATCAACTCTAAGCCTTTGCGTTCACACCATAGCTTCCACGCCTACAATTTCACTTATAAGTAAGATTAATATTCATCAGTTATATCTAATTTGTTCATGATTACAATAATATAGTTAAATTTAATATACGTACGTGCATGAGAAGGCTTCGACCGTACGTTGAAAGATGAAACCCGCTGTTTCTTGCCCCACTAATGATCTCAATAAGAAGTACTCCAAAGCTGTAAACATCCGATTTGACAGAAAATAATCCTTCCATAGCATACTCTGGAGCCATGTATCCACTGTTTCAATTCATATATTTCAGAATCATATAATATTTTGCCTTCGTATTAAGACTTCAATACGTATTAAGAGTTCAACACGGGTAAAGAAAATTATACTCACTATGTACCCACTACTCTATTAGTACTATCTTGCTTTTGGTCTCCAAAGAAAGTTCTTGCTAATCCAAAATCTGAGATTTTTGGGGCCATGTCATCATCAAGCAAAATATTAGCAGCTTTCAAGTCTCGATGAATTATTCTAAGCCGAGAATCCTCGTGAAGGTATAGAAGGCCTTTCGCTATTCCACTAATGATGTTGAAACGTAGTCCCCAATCAAGATCCCTTCGCCTCTCTACATCTAGCAGAAATATACGGGTCATCATGCAGTACACAGAAAGAAAGGATTATAGACTTGAAATGAAATGAGACTAAAAACCGTGAGAAAGGGGCAGTTACAGCTTTTAAGATCAATTTCTATCAATCTAGACAGAAACAGAATGGAGATAGCCACAGTCATTCAGTCATATTATTCCATCTAAGCATATTCATCCAGTGCCTACATTGTCACCAATCAGCAGAAAACAAGAGCAAAACAACTAGATAAAATCTCTGATTCCATCAAGTAGACTTGAATCCTAATATTTGAAGGTTTATCTTTCCTAAATTTTTCGAGCTCGAACAGAATAGTCATAAAGCAATATAGTTAAGCACAACAACTTTGGTCTGGATTTAATAAAGGAAAAAACAAGGAAACCACCAGCGTAAACTACTCTGGAAGAGTAAGTAATCCGGACTTCACTCAAGTGCCTTTGATCGTCTTCATATGTCTATCTATATTTTAAGTAAAAAAGGATCCAATCTCGAGATTCTCCAGTCATGTTTCTCAAGGTTTTGAAATTTTTATGACTTATAAGACTCCCTGTTGGATGATGTCATTACTCATTCTTACAACTAACTCAGCTGTCTCATATCTTCTTCTCATGTTTATCCTACATTTTATCTAATCAAGAAAGGATCCAATTGTTTCTCAAGTATGGACGTGAAAGCTCTAATTTTTATCAACTAAAGCCATGGCAGTTGCAGTATTCTTGTATTGTTAACATCTTTAACGAGATTTCAATGATCGCTGTTGAATATGAATACTAAATGAAAATTTTCAATCAGGGAATAATACATACAGTTGTAAATTTTACCCGATAACAGGTTAATTTGTGGCAATAAGCACAAAAGACATTAGGGAAGCTTACCAAGAAGGTGAAAATCAAGGCTAGAATTTGGCATATACTCATATACAAGAAGCTTTTCATCTTCTTCAATGCAACAACCCAAGAGTTTCACAAGATTTCTGTGCTGCAACTTGGCAATCAATACTACTTCATTTTTAAACTCTTGTAAACCTTGACCGGAACTCTTTGAAAGTCTTTTGACAGCAATCTCCCTCCCATCCTCTAATTTACCCTGAATGTACAATTAATCGACATGTTTGATTAATTAACGAAAAATAGAAAAAGTCTCAATAGTAATTATATAAAGAAAACAGAACGGAATATCAATTTACCCCATAAACAGGTCCAAAGCCACCTTCCCCAAGTCTATTCTTATCAGAGTAATTATTAGTACTCTGTAGAATTATAGATAACGGGAAGAACACTAGCTCTTTATTCACCGAATCCCCCAATTGCATATCACCATATTGGAATTGAGTAAAACCCTCCAATAGTAACCCATGTGAGTTCTCACCACCTCCAAGCACACAAAACAAATTAATACTTGAAAATCATCTGGTAATAATTTTTTCCGGACTGCTTACGGACTAAGTAAGTTCTTACCTCTTCCAACCCTCTTCCTGAATAATATATAGTATGTACAGCAGCATATAATTATTATGGACGGAATGACAGTGACAACTACAATTATCCACTTGGTCGAAATTCCTTTTCCTCCTGCATTCAGAATAAAGTGGTCGAATTTTGGTTCTAAAATCAACAATACCAAAAACACTAGGGTACCTGTTACTGGCTGCGTAGGTTGAACGGGCGGATGCGTCGGCTGATCGAGTGGGGGCGTTGGCTGCAGATTGGAAATGTTGTAGAAAAGGTAAGATTCGTACCTTAGGTTGCAAGTCGAGCTTAAAGCGCGCCATCCCACAGTTCCCTCACAGCATGACGTAATATTCTCGATCAGGCGGCCCAAGCATTGCTTGCACTCGTTAGAACTTAAATCCCTAGTGCACTGCGTCAGACCGTAACGTACGTTAAAGGTACTAGTAACTAATTGATCTGCGGCAAACAGTAATGGCGAATTTCCTGCCTTGGTTGCCAATCCATACATGAGACCTCGCGCATCAATATCAGGTTTATCTGGTTCGGAATTGTTTTTAGTGTTATACATAACAACGGGAATGGAGAAATTAAAATGATTTGAGTATCGCAGCATGCATTCATCATAATAAAAAACAGCTGACATGTTATTGTGACAGCGATTGACGCTATCATCGCTTGCGACTTGTACACAGTTAAGGCAGGCATCGCGGCTCAAGTCGCCACGACAGAGATAGACACCGTAAATGGTGTCCGCTCCCTGGCTTACGGTGGCATTTCCAAATCCATCGCCGTGACTGGCGTCGAAAATTAGGGAAGAAAGTAGCTGATTGAGATTACTTTGGTTAAAGATCATTGAATTATTTGGACAGTAATGGTAAGCATACGAAGGAGGGATCGCCACTGCATAATTAGAGCAAAATACAAATAAAGAAAGCAAGACATGAATCAGCAGAGGAACAACTCTTAAAATTGAAAAAACTGATTGCATGATTTAAAATGGTCCTAATGGAAAAAGAAAACACAGAGAATATCTAACTTGATATGCTTTCTCAATTATCTACCGGGCAAGAAATCATGAGTATATCATGGAAGCATTGAAGAGGGAGTTGAATAGTACTCGCATTAGAAAATGATTTTTCCATATTAAAACAAGAAAATTCCCAAAATACAGATTGTAATTTCTTTAAACAAAATAAAAACTATCTGGTTTGAAAAACTAATACAGATTTCTTTTCATGCTGCTGACAAAAAAATTAATTTCAAACTAACATAATTTAAATTATACCAGACATCAAAACACCTATCATTTTATTTTTAATTTTAAAAATATTATTTATTTTAATATTTAAATAATAATTCACTTAAACTCAGACTTATGTTCTGAATAAAGAAAATGATTAAATAAGATTAGTTATAAGAATAATATTATAACTATTTTTAAAGTAAAATAATTTCTGTCACTAGATAAATTACAAACGATGACAGACGAATTTACCATATTAAATAATGTGGACAGGTTTCACAGAATTTGTGGTTTGGAAAATTGTTGGGTGACTGAGTTTAGTTTCTTCATACAAGAATACGTAATTATAATAAAAATGATAGGATAATGACTGGGTCATTTTTGAAAAAGTCAAAGTCAAATTTTAGTAAACAGTGTACTTCTAGTTAGTTCAGTTCTCATACTTAGACCCACAAGAAATTTCCTAGTAATGATAATAGGTTTATCTTTTTCCGACTCCTCCGCCTCATGGAAGTTGTTAATTTTAGCTTTTTTTTTTCACTTTTAAGACCAACTATTTAAATACTCGTGCACAGCACATGTATTCTAGATAAAATATAGTTATATAATCTCAAGAATCTTAGTCAGGATTTAATTATTTAATTTAATGTAGATTGAGTTTATATTTAATTTCTCATAACGTTATGACATTGCATTTTTTATTAAATTAAAAAGAGTTAGTTTTTCATGATTTAATAACAATCATATAAAGCTTCGACTATTTATAACTTATCATTCTAATATTCTTGTGGCTAGACATATCGTTCATGAAATTAAATGTATATATTAATAGAATACTCAAATGTAAATACACCCTGAATTTTGATCAAAATGTAAACTATACGTCTACATTTTTTTTCTTCATATTTTGATACCCTTAAACTTTGATCAAACTATAAGATATACCCTTTTGTTAAAATTTTCATCCAAAATAACTTTAAATGAAGTGAATTTTTTTCTTACTTTTCTTACTTTTGCTTTTAGTGCTCTAAGGATGGAATTTCACAAAATTGCGGGGAGGGGGAAGGGGTTCATCCCGAGAGAGAGGGAATGGAGGGCTAGAGTTTGATTTTTTTGCTAGATATGAAAGTCAAAGAGGTCGATTGAAATTGTTCTTGATTCATTCTACATGCTCACACACGTCTTAGTGTTTAGGGATTGATTTGGAAGATCTTGGTGCGGATCTCAAAGTCTGTTAATCGTAGAATCGAACGTTCATTATTTTTATTAGAAAATAGGGATGACGCTTGATAGACTTCAAGATGTAAAATTCTCTTATTTGAATGTCTATTAATTTAATGTATAGATATATAATAAAAAATTTTATAAAATTATTTTTGGGACCTATGACGTCGTAATTGTTTCTGCGCGCATCGTAATTTCCAACATTTTAGAGATCTCATTATTTGATATAACAAGTTATAAAGTTTTTGGATATTCAGAAAACAAAAAATACTTAATTTGAGGGTATCTTGATGTACTGTATTTTGATCATTGCAGGTCTCTATTTTGGTTATTCAATTCCTATTCTGTGTTTCCACACGTTTTGCCATTAGTTTGTCAATTTTTCTCTTATGGGTTTGTTAGTTTTAGAAGTGTAGAGGAAGAGGAAGTTGCGCTTGTCAAGTTGAAAATTTTGTGTAATGATGAATTTTACAGTAGCCAGAATTTTAAAATAGAAGAATTAGCATTTTCCCTTCAGCATGATGAAGCAGAATTTTACAATAGCATCTACAGAATTTTTGAGAAAAAAATGGCTGTTGATAGCCTTTTTACAGTAGTTTTCATGCTCTGTTTTAGTGTATAAAAATCGATATAAAAAGAACGATATATTAGAAAGAAAGAAATATAAAGAGAGAATGAAGCAGATTTTTTGTACAGAAAGCAAACCCATTTTAACACATGAAGAAAGCAAAATTCATTACAGCCAATTGATTTTAACTTTCCTTTCTTACACGGCAAGAAACCGAACCCATAAAAGACCATTTTTGTCGACTAAAACCTTCAAAACAGTTGATGTTCAGATCTGAAAAAGTTGTTAAAAGTGAAAATGAGAATTTAAAAATGAGAAGAAAGAAGAGAGTTATTTATAAGGGCAAAGTAAAGTAGGTAAATGGAGAAAAATAATGAAAATGGAGGGAATTAATGGAGGAAATGAAGAGAAATTGATGGAGTTAATTTTTGGTTAGATTTAAGAAAAAAAGTCACTGAAGGATATATTTTATAGTTTGATTAAAGTACACGAGTATAAAAATATAAAAAAATATAAGGGTATAGATTATATTTTGATCAAAGTATACGTGTGCATTTTACATTTTAGACTTAAAATAATTATTTGATGAAAAAAAGTAAGAAAGTTTTACCAGCTTAGGAAATAAGTATAGCTCTTATCTTGTGTGAAGAGAATCAAAATAAGCTTTATATAGCGTTGTTGCCGTTCGAACATGTTTTGCTGACATACTTCTTCCAATTAATCAAATATCTTTTTTAGCAACACAACATGCTTAAATCAACAAATACATATGTATAAAATTGGGTGTGAGAGTCTCATTAGATGATTTGTCATTATTTATTAACTCTCATTCTAACAAGTGTCGTTGTTACTAAAGTACATTACATCACGACATTGAATATTTTATGAATAGATCAATTATAAATATAATAAATGTAGTTAATTGATAATCACTTACAATTAATGGAATAAGGATTATTATTAGTAATAGATTAAATGACCTATTTGTTATTCGATTACTTTGGCCAAATATAAATAATTAATTTGGCAATCCAAAACATATGAGTAAACGTATTTTAATCTTTAATTGATTTAGAAAAAAATTCTGAATGTACATATGTTTTAATACTAAAATAAAAAATACTGAATGTATATATGTTTTAATACTAAAATAAAAAATATTTTCTGTTTACATTACTATGATAAATTAGATCGATCAGCTTATTCTATTGTTAATTTTGATTGAAAATTTTGTATTTTACATGAACAGTAAATTTAATGTGATTAAGTATGAGTAGAAGAAGAGACAAAGTTGCATACTCTTGAAAAATGAATTGTTAAAGTTTCTCTATAGCAACTTCATCCCTAACCTAGTCGTCGCCTAGGGGTTGACAGCATCTCTAAGCTTGGCCCTGGGCTTCGCTGAGCTCAAGGTTGGGCTCCATTTCTCGTCCACTTCTGGTGAGGTTTGGGAGGGGATAGAGGGGAGTGGTGATGGTTTCCCGTTCAGGGTTCTCCGTGGTGAGTCTCGGTCAGGTTTGTCCTTTTGAACCCTTGTCGTTGATGTCTCTGTTTCAGCTGGAGGGGCTGTATTCTGCGGTGCCGAGGACCTGCTCCGTCGAGGCTTTCGTTGGTAAGACACAATGAAAGTCTCGTGTTCTTCAGATTCAATCAAATTTTCCAGATCTTCATCAACTTGTACGCCTTGCTTCGTCAGAGGAAAAAACTAGTGTTGAGGGCATCATGTCGATGACTGCTCTGCTTAGGTCGTGACTGGTCGCCAATTCCCTCACCTGCGGGGGCCACCTTGGACCCAAACGGAGTTGGGATCTACCCTTCCCCGGAGTGAGGATGGATGTCTCTCTGTTCATCATGCATTATCGCCTAGGTTTTTCTGATCTTAGATTGCTTGAGGTCCTGATTTTCACACTATTTTGACAGACAAGGTTGTAACTTCCAGATTCTACCATTTTCGAGGCTGACTGGTGAGATCACCCGTTTAGCCGTGTCCGATTTCTGAGAGAGGTTTGATCAGATCTGCGTTGCTCATTGTATCGGTTGCTAATCCTGTGACAGACAAGGCTGCATCTTCCGGGTTCCATTGCCGAGGCTGCCTGGTTAGGTCACTCGTTTGGTCATTCTAAGTTATTAGTCATCCTGCTGTTGTTGATTTTGGTTATTTGATATGTGTGATTAAGCTTGTTAGTGTAGTTTTTCGTGGTGCATCTTGGTTTATTCTTGAGGTGGTTAGCTATGTTAGATAGTGTAGGTTGATAGTTAGGTTGTCTATGCTGTATTCTGGTTTCGTTTAGTTTTCAGTTTTAGTTTGCTCTTTGCATTTTCTTAGTGTGGTTTCTAGGCTGTATTTTCGTTGTGATTTTGTTTTTGTTAGTTTGTCATGTGCAGTATAGTGTGTAATTTCTGCCTATCTAGCAGTGAGCTTGACTATAATGTCTGTTATTTACATGGGATATGCTCCTTGTAAAAGTGTATATCTTTTGGTAGAGTATATTTACTTTTTGACAAAAAACATTAATGTGATTTTTTATATCGACGTTAAATTTAGTTTAAAATATTTATTCATTCTATTATAAACCTATATATCTGCATGATAATTATTTATTATTTATTATAAACACGTATTTAATTTCTTCTATTCTATTGACCCCTTAAAATTCTCTCTTTTGTAAACACATATTCTATCTCTCAATAATATCCATCCATCCACACTACTTCACACATAAAGCCAACTCTTCCTATACCCTCATTACATTTCAATATTTTTTTAATAGTTTGAAAATGATATGATAAATTATTTATGAAAAATATGAATGCAATTAATTTTAATATAATATATAAATTAAGAAAATCTTATATACGCTGTATCTCCGATGTATAAATAAACAATGAGAAATGTGGAATGTCCATCAAATGATACAAATGTTATCATTTTATTAGTTGTTCAAAAATAATATTTTTATGTCTATAATTTTTACATTCTATTAGTTTTGGGTTTCTTTTTACTATTAACTTCTGCCTTAATAGTTGTTATGGGTGTTTCCTAACCACCCATGTCACAGCAACGCATGTCACGTCAAATTGGAGAACTCTCGACCTCAGGGAAGGAATAGAGCCGATCCCGCCTGGTCAGTCTCTATAGAGCTCAGGATGCACAAACCCGAGCACACAAAAGGGTAGAAAAAGAGTTTACATAGAAAGCTCGGCCAACCCTGAACGTAAGGCCATCATTGCCCTTCAGAAGTAATGCCCAATAGGCGTTACATGATGTCACACCAGTCTCCAGACCATTACCTCAAAGGCACAGTGAATGTCAATACATGTCAATTTATAGGAAAGGTCGCCTTCCTTCCACCCAATCAAGGACATAGCTTGCTTTTCATGAAGCTTTCTCGGCACGCCTACTAGGGACTTCTTCGACGTGTTTCTTCCCACAAAAGGACTCAGGTATAAGTATATCTACGAATCAACAAGAAAGGTACATTGATTCTCCCTCATAAAAGTTACTTCAATAGATCGACCATCGACTAACTTAAACATCAAAGACTACTCAACGAGAAAATCACCCCTGGTTCTCCTCGTCTTAAAGTTCTTTGTTTGTGTTTTTTGCAGATTTAAAGGACACAAGGAGCCCCATCATGAAGATCACCGTTGCGATCTTCAACCCAACCCGTCATTCGGAGAAGAGCATCGCCCCAAGAGGAGATTACAAGAAAATTACTGTGAAATTTTTTAGGTTGAAACAGTTGACGCCATTTGTGAGAAAGGACTATAAAGCTGTCCCCGTTGAAGCATTAGGAGCCCCTTGTCTTCCTGCAAAGAGAAGATGGTCCCAACGTTCTACGCCGATGAAACTCAAGACGAAGAGGTAGACCAGCCCATCTCTCCGTTGGGGAAGGAAGCCCATACCTCCTTCAGGATCTCTGTTAGTTAATTCGTGAAACGCACGTGTAACTCACGTATAATTCTTTAAACGAATTTAACAATCCATCCACGAGCTAAGTAAAAATTACGATTTAATAATAAGTCAGCGAGCCAGTACCTTTTATAAGCTTTATTAAAAGGCTCACTCTTTTAGCTAGACGATGTGGGACTCTTTTTCAAACTCCTTGCTTCTTCCTCCAATTTCTTATAGACGATGTGGGACTCTTTTTCCTATAGTCCTTGTTTCTTCCTCCAATTTTCTTTCCACGTGGATGAATGCCCAACTTTTTTCTTATATTTTAGATCGGATCCCTCTTCAATGCTATGAGTTTTCCTCCTAGCATTGATGTTGGGCTAAATATAGGCCACAATATCTAGGCCGTTGGATGAATTACAAGCCTATGACTTGCTTAACAGGTCACCCACCAAAGCTTCCAAAGAAAGCTTTCCACTTCTTCCTCGTCGAAAGATTCAACTAAAGCTTAGAATCTTAAGCTCTAGGGCACGGAATTTTTGACAATTTCCACCCAATTTTCCAGCCTCTTTCTCTTCATCTTTCAGGCTCTCTTTCTTCATCTCTATGCGTCCATCGTCGAGAGAGAGAGAGAGAGGGAGCGATTGAGAGAGTGAAAACTTTTGAGAGAGCGACTGAGAGAGTCAAGCAAATCCTCTTTCCCATGTTTTTCGAAGTCCGTTTCTCCCTATTTTTCGAAGACCTGGATGAAGTGTGTTTCTCCCTTCGTGACCAGAATCTAAGGCACGAGAAAGTATGTTTCTCTTCTTTCAATCTCTCTTAGTGCCCTATTTTCGTTAATTTCAGTCTGCAATATGTTTGTGTTCTCCCTTCGTGAATGATCAAAAGCTATGGCACGAAAATGAATTTTGGAGATGCTTAATGTCTGAGTTGATTTTGAACGCTAGGGCACACGATTAATTTCTTCATGTCTCAGTTGATTCTGAATGATTAAAATCTGCTTGAATGAATTTTGGAGATGCTTAATTGTAGTGTTTCAGGTTATGGCTAACTATATATGGATAACATAACTGACAACGAATTGTTCTAATTGAATTTTATGTGTTTCTTCAACTTTCTGAATATCAATCATATTTTACCTGATACCTTATTTTACAAGGCTTTACTGTATAGAAATAATTAAATGAAATAGATGAGCGAGATATCAAACATTGCATAGTTCAAATGCAACTTCTATAAGGTCTTGCTGTTAAAAGAAGAAGATACTTTCTAATCCTTGTCTTGTCCCATTTAGGTAGTTAAAATAGATGTTAACTCAGTAAGATGAGCATTTACTTTTATGTTTGACACTAAGAAGGTGGTACAAGCATGAATATAATGATATATGAGATTTCACTTTTTCTGGCATATACATATTCATTCCAATATAATCGAGTTTATACTTCATGCCTAGTTGCCACAATTGTAGCATATGCTGTTTGAATTTTTTTAAACAGTTATATGTTTATTGAATTCCAGAAGGATTCTTATTGACTGAATTTCATCATATTATACTTGCCGAAGAATACTCCATAATTTGTGTCGTTCGCAAATTAACTATCTATGTTGTTTTCAAAAAGAATATGCTAACATCTGTTTTCTTTTAGTTCTTCTTAATCTGCTTTCAAGCAAGAAAGATGGCTAGAGAATGAAGATGTGTGTGTCAGAGTGAGTGAGAGAGAGAGGAAGAGAGGCTTTATGGAGTTATGGTAGTGCCTGTCAGGGATTCAATTACATAAAGACAGTTAATAGAAAAGCATCTTATTGAGTCTCTCTACAATGAAAGGAGTTTTGTATTTTTAGCTTGTCTAGAACATATTTTTTGTATCTTGTTCCTTTCAACTTATTAGTTGGGATGGATAGTATTATCATGGCTTGTATTTTCACCCAATTATAAAAGTGTCTCCTTATATTTTGCAGGTGAAACCTCTTGATTATTGGTCATCAATAGAGAATGCTTGTCGGCATTGAGAAAGTTGGTAGTCAATTACTTATGGAATTTGAACTCGAATAAGAATTGTTGTCTCAAATAGCATTAGCCTAAATTGAATTTTCTTAATCAAATGGAACTTGCTATGATGTAGACTAGTTTCTCATTTTTTTGCCTTTTTCATGTTTCTATATGGAATATTGTAGTTGGAAGGATATATTACTTGATGTTGTTTTCTTTCATGGAAACTATGTTATTTCATATGTATGTTTGTTATTTAGATCAATACCATCGTACATGTTATCCTTTAAGTAATCAAATAAAAGAGAAAGTCCTACTTTAGTAAGAACTACATGATCGTCTTTTTTATATGATTATAGAGATTTAGACATTTATTGAGTTTTTAACTAGCTTACCTACGTGGTAGAAATTTATTAATATGATTCTATTAACATGATAATTTATGAAAAAACTTGGAGAAGAGCATGTTGCAACTAGATCAATTAAGTTTCTTGCATTCTTTAAATTATTTACACATCATGTTTATCATCTATTAATATTGTTAATATATGTCACTTCTAATTAATTCATTATCTCAAATAGTCATTGCATAAAACTGATTAATAACATAATAGGTGCAGATGTATACAAGAACATAGCATTGATGTGCCATTTTTGCATTCTTACTAGATGATGTTCAATCCATTATAAATAGTATCAGTGATTATAATGATAAGAAGACATTATCATATGGCTAAATTTGATTATACTAACATATATTATAGATGGCTAACACAAATGTCAACAGGAAGAAGACACAAAAAGGGTTTATTTGTATACTTGTAAGTAATTAATGAGATCATCACTTTAATGTTACTTATTTTCATATAAAAGTTTGCAATGTTAATGTGGTTTTTTAAAATTAAAACATTGTGAAAGAATGTGCTAAAATGAGGGCGGCAGGTGAAAAGATTAATGGTCATGAAGTAAGTATGTTTAAACAAACATTACATTATAACATGGAATTGATAAATTTTGATTGTAATTTAAGTGAGTTTATGATATGCAGATAAAAAGATCTAGCTTTAAAGTGGAAGAGTATGACGAAGGAAGCCAAACTTAATTATATGAAGGAAAATGAAATTGATGCCATTGAAAGCGGAGTGGAACAACCCGGTCCTAGCCATCTAAGAAGGTCTGCCTTTAAATGGAAGTTGCTCACACACTATACACCCGAGAAATTTACAGATCTTGTTGCAAATTTTGATGAGGGGAAGATGAGAGTAGTCGTGAAGATGGGATTCAGAGGGTTGTTAGATATTAAATGCCACAAGCTGAAGAGGAACTTCATGTAACAACTATTAAGTTGTTTCGATCCACCCACATCCACGATGAATGTCTATGGGTCGACATTCAAAGTCACTATGAATGATGTGACTTCTATACTGGACATCTTTGACGGTGGGCTGGAGATCAATTTCGATAATGATGTGAATGAGATAAAAGATCTAAAGGTGAAGTGGGTGAACGCCAAATGTGATATTCCAGTGAACACCTTGTAAAAATTTTTGATTGAGGAGCCTGACAGTGGCTACTGGAGGCAAGCCTGTGTGTTGTACACTGTCAGAGTTTTTGTTATCTTTTCAATAAAAACCAGTCGTCATTCATTCATGGTTGCGCGTTGTTTTTTCACCCGCGACCATCCAACAGAAGAATTGGGCTTCTGCTTGTTTTAAAGATTTTGTGGATGGTGTCGTGAGGTATCAAAACAACCAGCAACATAGCATTATCGGATGCTTGTTATTTATACAGGTAATATATTTAGTGTACATTGGTATTACTTTCGCATGATAACATTTGTATAGTTACTAGTAAGTTCATTTCGATGCATCTATTTTATCTGGAGAAGTTGGCATGTGCTGCCATCTATGTTGAGTTGAACTAGCCTTCATTGCTAAGGTGGAACGACATGACCATTGCAAAAATGATCTATTTTGTAAAATCAAGGGGGAGGAGAAGCTTGGCCTAAAATCTATGCGGTAAGCGTTTGAGAATATTGTAAATTTGGTTGATTATATTACCATTGATTATTTATTACTAATTCACATATATTTGTATTATTAGATCAATACAACCACGCAAGTCCTTCCGGACGACCGCAAGGTTCGGGAGGATCGTGAGTGTAAGCATGTTCACGAGGACGTGTGTGCAAATCTACCTGAAAAGCAAGCCCTCGGGTTAGGTGCTTTTAAGTGCGCAAGTGATCATTCTTTAGGCGAAGTCCAGCTCCATGAGGGTGGATATTTCACAATTAATGGAGGTGCAGAGAAAGATGATAGTTGTCCAAGAGAAGACGTGCACAACATTGACGAATCTTTTAGAATGGGATAGTGGTAACTCTTGAGCCTAATACGATGAGCCACACGTCATCCCGACTCTAGGTAAATAACAAGGAGGTTTTGATGAGGATATAAGTCCCTCCCACGAAGAAGAGCTACCTGTCTCTTCATCATCTTTATATAAAGGTGATAATGATGAAAGATGCATCTGGCTAAATGCTTCAGACAATGCATTCGCTGACCTGCTATTGGTCAGGAAACCAACTATGACTGGAACAACTAAAGGACTTCGAAATGTATTATTGTTTATTCGTATATGATATTTTCTATGTATATAACATGTATAATCTAACTATTAACCTAACACGTTACTTGGGGATATGTTTTGGTAGGGCAAACAAGTCTTGTCCGAGTCTACCAAAAGCCAATTCCCAATGAAGTTGTGTAGCACTAGGCAGAGGAAAGATGGTCTTCTACTCAGTTCACCCTATTTGAAGGGTAATTCGATCACTAAACACAACAAGAAGGTATTTAAAGTGGCTTCGTACACGTTGCAGGCTCCAATAGAAGTGAAAGATGAGCATTTAGTGGAGAATATTTTTAGAAAAAATAGAGGATAGGAAGTAGTCACACTAATCTAATAAAAGTTACTGTTAGTATTGAATTTGTTGAGGTGCTTGGTGAATATTCAAGCTTTTAGAGTATCCCATTTTCTATTTTGTTTTAGTTGAGAACTTTTAGTTATGTAATTGGGATTTTTCTGTTTGTTGTGAATTTACTCATTTGTGGTTGTTATTATTGAATTTGTTGAGGTGTATGATAGTTTGGTTAATGTTACAGCTCTGTTTTCTGTTTTGTTTTAGTTTTGGAGTTAGACTTCTTTTAGTTATGTTAGTTGGGAACTTTTTGATTGTTCTGGATTTGTTCGTTTATAGTTGTCGATGTTGATATATTGAGGTGTATAATAGTTTGTTGAATATTGAGAATATTTTTACAGGAGTATGAATCTCACAATTTTTTCTGTAACATTTTGTTGAAGTTCGTCAACCATCCTTGGAACATCTTATATGATATGTTACATGATAGCGTTGGTCGATTTTATAGTACGAACTCATCTGCCTCGGAGACCCGTCTACCACTAAAGACGAGTCCTACTTTAACGCAAAGGCTTGAAAAGTGGAAAATAATGAAGGGATAGATAATATTGTATTACATTATTGTGTCCTATTTTTTGATGTTCTTGTTCAACAATAACCCATTTTCCATTACTGAGAAATTCAGTGAGCTAGAGGTTATTGAAGAAGATAATAATGATAGTGTAATAAATTTCAAAAAGGGATATCTTCGTACGCTTTGAAATTTATTGCCCTGTTGTTAATGTCTTCTTCAATAACCTCTAGCTCATCGAATTTTTCAGAAATGGAAAATAGGTGAGTGTTTGAACAAGAACATAAAAAAATAGGACACAATAAATAGGCCTGTCTTGGCTGAGCATCCCTCCAAGTAGACATTATTATGTCATCTTTTGAATATGATTATTGCGTCTAGTGAAGATAAATAAATTTTTGTAAGTTACTGTGTACAATAATGATAAACATATATTGTATATTATTGTGTACAACTATAAATAAAAGGGTTTTTTATAAGTTATTGTGTATAGTGATAATAAATAGATGTCGTAGAATTATTTTGTACAGTTATGATAAAACAGATTTTGCAAAATTATTGTGTATTGTTATATATAAGCAGTTTATAAATATTTGTATATTAACATTTTCAAAAAACTATGAAAGCAAGTTAATACCAAAATGTACATTTACTGTGACGGGGGATACAGAAAAGTATACCAGTATAGGATGTTTGTGTTGTACATAGGGTACCTACCTTGCGTGTTGAATGGTGGTGGGTATGCATATGGGTCGAATGGGTACGCACCTTGCACATTGAATGTGTACGCTTCTTGCACATTGAATGGGGATGCACCTTGTCTAGAGACCCCTGTTGCATGTGCACCTTATACGTTAGATGGTGCTGGATCATCATTATTATCGTCTGGCATCGTGGCATGCACATCACTTCGTAATTCAAGACATGTCCGTTTGGTATGTCCAGTGTTCTTACAATGGCCTCATCGACGGGTGATTGGTCGTGCCTCCACACTTCCATTGTGCACGCGCCGCGACGACCAGCAATAATGATGTTGTGGTTGTAACCCTTGAGATAACCTAGGAGGAAAGGAAAGATATACCAGATCATGTGCAAGTTAAAATGGTCTCTTGCGCGGGAATGATCCCCTCTCACGGCTCAAGAGATCGCCGGTAAAGTTTCCATGAGCTCTCGGAGCTCCGGGGAAAACAACCCAGGAAACGCGGGATGACCTCTCAACTACGGGTGAATGTCACCTCTAGAGGAAACCAGAACCAAGATAAATCCAGGCTGGGAAGGCTAGACTTTTCTCTTATGAGGTTCAGGCTGGGGTCACCTCCGGAAGACGAACGGAAACATCCTTGAAAAACCCTTTGGCGACAATATGTGAGCACATGTGAGGATACCAGGGGGCCACCCACTGTCCGGGTTTGTGGTATCCCTTTGGCTGTTAGGAAGAAACCACACGATGAGGTTGGACGAGCCGAGGATTAGTCCCGACTAAAATACAGAGGCTTGCGCCAGCCCTCCTTTATAGCTGGAATGCAAGCCCCAGGCCCCATAGGACATGAATCCCTGATGACAGGGTGATAGTGATCGGTAGTCCCCTCACACCAGCTTTCAATGATGATGTGTAGGCACGTGGAAAGGATGGTGGGAGTCACGAGGCCTGTTGTATTGATGCGTCGCCTGTCACTTTTACAGATGCATGAGTTATGTTTGGTTTCCTGAGCCTGTCTCATTGGTTCACAAAATGACTGCTTCTTGGGGTGTGGAATTGCCTCAACGGTCCTGATCATCATTTGCTTTAATTTCTATAAATGAGCGGTTTCCTTCTTCATTTCCTTTATTTTTACTTTCCTAAGAGAGATAAGATCCTTGTCAACTCCTATTCTTTCCCCTGATCCTTCTTTCCTTCTTGTGAGAACAAACTTTCCCCTCTTTCTAGGGTTCTTTTTGTTTCGGAGGCTTCCCCTCGAACTCCTTTTTATTTTTGTTTTCATTGTCTTCTGGATGTCGTATCTTGAAGTAATCACTTTTGAATCTACGACTTTCTCGTCGTCGTTTGATTCTGTATGGTAAGCCCTTTGTTTACGTTGGTTATCAAATCAAAGTTACAATCATCCCCTTGTTATGAAGAGTTATCTTTAGGGAGTACTCATAACCCAACAGACATCGTGACATCCGATCCGTAATGAAGCAACTTTACCGGCCATAATCTATCGCCGCCTTCAGATTCACAATTTCCTTACCTTTTACTAGATGTTTCCTAGAAAAATCAACAGGCATACTCAATGCTCAATTTATTTAGAATAGAAGGTCGCACAGGTGCTTCAAGGGAGTTCCTTCTGGGGATAATTTTGGCTGGGAGAAGTGGGTGTAGTAGCTCTTCAACTTGTAGCCCTTGGGTTGATGTTGGACCCAATTACATATACTTCCTTCTTTTTCCCAACCTATGGTTGATATTGAAGCCTTTCATGTTTTGCCATCCTTCGTGTCGAGAGACATATTGCCCAGAGTGAGTGTACAACAACGACGTTGATTAAGTTCCCCTTTGGCCCGACTCAGTAAAATCATTAGACCGAGCCATTGCGATCCTTTATTTTCAACCAAAGAATGATCGAAACAAAGTCCTAAACGACCGGAACCTACTGGACTTTAAAAATTTGATGAAAGGTATAGAAACCCTACCATGGTTGGTCCAGATTGGGGGGGGGGTCTCCTTTACCTTCAGGTCAACCTGAGGAGGGGGCTCATCTCCTATCGCTAGAGCTTACTTGCAATATTTTATTTTCATTAATAAGAATGAGTTTTTATTCAATGGCTCAGACTTTTTTCTTTCTTTGGTTCTGTTATTGTTTATTTCCTATTTGTTGCAACTTTTACTTTCCCATAGACATGGTCATCGACCTATGCCTGAATGATCTTTAAGTAATGAACTTTATCCTTAAGTAAACGAAGCTTTACTTCTACATAGTTTTTACTTGACCCAGATGAAAATTTTAATTTTTTCTTCATTCTTGCTACTCCACTTTGGTGGTGAGCATTTTAAGTAATGATGTCTCCTTGCCATGAAGTTATCCTTACCACTTCCTTAAGTAATTGATCTTGAGTTTTGAATGCTCTTTAAGTAATGAACTTGATCCTTTCTAGTGGATTGATCTCCTTTGAAGAAGGTTGGGTCATACACTCATGCCGACCCTGGGAATATCCCTAGGTGTTGACCTCTACAGGAGGTCTGCTCGAGCAAACCTGCTAGACACTTAGGGGGTTTCACGTTTTTTCTGGTGAACTAGAGTGTGAGCCAAACTACTTTTGCCCTTGATATTTAGCGAATCATTCTTGATCGGGTTAGGGCCTTTGTCCCATCTTGCGAGCTAGAGTGCAAGCCAAACTTCTTTCTTCCTTTTGGAACTAGCTAAACATTTCTGCTCTGGCTAGAACCTTTTTCCTGTCTAGCGAGATAGAGTTCAAGCTAGACTACCTTTTTCCTTTTGGCATCTAGCTAGGAGTTTCTGCTCTAGCTAGAGCCTCTATCCTAACTGGCAAGCTTGAGTGCAAGTCAAACTACATTTTTTTCTTTTGGCATCTAACCAGACGTTTCTACTCTGACTAGAGCTCTTCCTCGCCTAGCGAGCTAGAGTGCAAGTCATATTACATTTTTTCTTTTTGACACCTAGCCATGAAATCTTACTCTAGCTAGGATTTTTTCTAGTCTGGCGAGCTAGAGTGCAAGCCAAAATACCTTCTTCCTTTTGGAACTAGCCAGGAATTTCTATTATGGCTAGAGCCTCTTTCCTGTCTGGCGAGCTATGTAAGCCATACTATTTTTTTTAACATCTAGCCAGGCATTCCTGCTCTGGCTAGAGTTTTTTTCATCTGGTGAGCTAGAGTGCAAGTCATACATCATTTTTTTCATTTTGACACCTAACTAGGCATTCCTCCTCTAGCTAGGGTTTTTCCCATCTGTCAAGATAGAGTGCATGACAGACATCATTTTTTTTTTCATTTTTGACACCTAACCAGGCAATCCTGCTCTAGCTAAGGTTTTTCTCCATCTGGCGAACTAGAGTGCAAGCCAGACATCATTTTTTTTCTCTTAGACACCCAGCCAGGAATTCTTGCTCTGGCTAGGGTTTTTTCCCATCTGGTGAATTAGAGTGTAAGCCAGACATAACTTTGTTTTTTCATTTTTGACACCTTGTCTGGCATTCTTGCTCTTGCTAGGGTTTTTTCTCATCTGGCTAGAGTGAAAGCCAGACACCATTTATTTTTTTCTTCGCGATACCTAGCCATGAATTCTTGCTATGGCTAGAGTTTTTTTCTATCTGGCGAGCTAGAGTGTAAGATAGACATCACTTTTCCTTGGTTGTACTTCGTGGGAGAATCGATGTTTTATTTGACAAATGTTGCTCAGCTTACACAATTTTCTTCTCTCTTTCTTCTCTTTTTAGTGAGGAGTACAACACTGGGCTTGAACATGTTTCTTTGCCTATACCACAAGCTGGGAATGATACAAAACTTGTTTATATATCTACTGTAATTTTTATTTGCATGATAGCTTTGCAAAATTGTTGACGGCTAAATGTACACCAAGAGTTTGAGCGAAAGTTGAGAAACTGCCTTATTGAGAGCAGTTCCTTCCTTCACATTCTTTGGTTGATTCTGACCAGACTTCACATCATCATAATTTGACTTACCCCGAGTGGAAGCCTACCACTCGATACCTGGTTCCACTTTGGTCCTGGTTACCCTCGAGGTCTCATTTCCTCCATATTGGGGGTTGTCCTGCCCTTTCCTCGGTGGTCTTACTTCTTTTCTCCAGCCATTTTACATAGTTACGTATTTTATTTTTATTTTCTATTGTGTAAACGCCACTGCAAGAGAGAGTTCCTCCTCATCAGAGGAGGAGGGTGATCCTCTGCTCTCGTAATTTCTTTTTACGGAAATGATAGCATTCTTGAGTATTTTGAAGGGATAGAGCAGTTTTAATGTCTTTCTCATAGACGACACCAACTGTTGATGTCAAATTCTTCAACAGTACATGTGTTCTCCTCTCCCTACTAGAATCCTACAAAACACAGACAAAGGACCCGAAGAATGAGAGAAACCGGAGGGGTGGCTTCCTCGATTAAGGGCCTCTAATGCCTAAGTCACTAACCTAGTGTAATTTTGGTAGATTTTTCCTAAGGGGTGCATTACCTACCTCTTCTTGGAGTGGTGGGGGTATTTATACCTGAAACTCAATTAGGGGAAGCGTGTAGCAGAAGCCCTAGTGACGAGATAACTGACCCCTGATTGGATGGGGGGGAGGAGACATTTACTATATTTGTCTTCGGTCAAGTTGAATATGGGCGATGTGAGCGAATATGGGCTTATTTTGATGCACCATTATGCAATGGGACCTGGTGGGCATTTGAGCTGAATAGGATGGACACCATGTGGAACCTCATTTTCGGCTGGCAATATGATGATGATGTGAAGAGTCAGCCAAGATCCTTTCACGGACTTCATTCTCTCCACTCTTCATCTGCAATAGTCAGTGTGACCCGAGCTACCTGTGAACTAACCAAGTTAGGTCGGCTATTCCCCTCAAAGTGCTCAAGTTCTAATGCCTTTTCCTAACGTGAACTTTCTAGTGTATCGCGATACGTGACGCCCTGTTACTGATGGCCAAAGAATGCCTATAATAATTAGTTTCCATATTTAATCAATATGATTGCCTCATTAGCTTTATTAAGTTGTTCAATGCCTATTTAAAGCTCAAAGATATAAAACTGGCTGGTATGTATACATGTCGATTGAGCTTTCTAGCCTCTTATCATAAATTACTTAAAAAAAACTTTATCATATTATGTTGATCGTGAAATTTTAAGGACATTGAACAATTTACATGAGCGACGATATATGTTTAAGAGAGTTCTCTACATGATCCTTCCTCCATGCACTCTTGTGTTCCTATCCATCCAATGCAATATTCCTTAGCATTGATTTTTTATTCAGTAGGAGATTTATCAAGTAAACTCTTGAAGCCTGACCAGTTAGTTTGGTAGACTGCATTCAGCACATAATATATAACATGTTGAATTGAACCAAATGGATACATACATGTACACAAATTGATACGCATATGTCTTGTGTGTATGTGTTAGTGTGTCTTCTAGTTTTTAGTATACTTTTCTTGTCTTGTATGATGTATCTTTGTAGCTCGCTGTTGCTACACTAGAACAAGTGTGGCTCATGTAATACTTCGAGGTAGCTGGAAGCTCTAAGAACCAAACACAAGACAACTCAAATCTGAACATAGATGAACTAAATATCTATCTTGAACTTATCATGATTTTTTTACTAATATTATTGAGGAAATAATCTCACATCGGCTAAATAGAAGTATTGGGCTAAGAATATATGCTTAGAGCAACCCTCAACTCTCAAGTTAGTTTTTGAGTTGAGTTAGCCTCTAAAATTTTAACGTGATATCAGAGACTTTTTAGACGAAAATTTAGCACGATCAGGCTCATACTACATTTGCACATGACAAGAACCAGTCAAAAGACCGGCCTACACGTGATGGGGGTATTGAAGAAATAATCTCACATCGGCTAAGTAGGAGTAATAGGCTAAGAATATAAGCTTAGAACAACCTTCAACTCTCAAGTTAGCTTTAGAATTGAGTTAAACTCTAAGATTTTAACAAACATATTATATTATTCTTTAATCTATGTTTTAGTTTTTTATTTATAAGTCTTCTATTATTTTAACTTTGTAATTACACAACTCATGTATGGCATGAATATACTTTCATTTGCAATAATACAATATCAGCAAGTTTATTTATTTTATGGTTAATTTTTTATGGGTATCACATTTTGTGATTAGTAGAAGTTGAAAGGGCACAACGGGAAAGGCTATGTGATTTGGCTATTTTTGAGTGGCTATATGGAAATCTAGGAAAATCATCTCCTAGTCTGGCTGTCAAAAAGGTATGCTTCACCTATCAAGGCAAAGGCTATGATCTTCAAGGCACAAGCTAGGATCTTGATACACATTGACTAGCAAGTAAGCGAAAATTAGCCAAGTCAACGCATATGAACGAAATAGTACTAAAATGTCAACACGTACTAACAAAACAGAGGTCCTTCTTTAATGCTGGGAATTTTTTTCCCAGCATTGATACTGGGATTAATCCTAGTCGTTGGATATGGGTAGATTAATATCAACCATTAAATAGTTTTTAATTTTATTTTCTTTGGAAACCGGCAGATTAAGTTGCCTCCCCTTCTTCATCTCTCCATTTCCCCTTTCCCCTTCTTCGATTACAGCCAAAACATAGGGCACCCAAAATCGATTTCTCCTCTAATCTCCACTGCTAAAACTTACGATTTCTCCTCCATCTCCACCGCGAACTACGAAAGCAAGCAAGATTTATTCTTCTGCTTCACCGAACTCAGGCTCTCTCTCTGCTCACTGTCTCCACCATCATCTGGTCCATCCTCCACCTCTCTCTCCATCGGTCAGCTCTCTCTCCTCTCTCTCTAGCATTGGTTTTTTTGTTTGTTGCCACGCTATGAAAATTTTGAAGCTTACTCTACAAAGTATCGAAACCCTAGTAGTACTTCTCATTTTTAGTTTTCGTTTTAGTTTCAGCGTTAGTTCAATTACATTTCAAGCTCTGGTTTGTTGCTTCCTTAGATTTGTGGCATTCTGAAGACAGATTTAGTCTTAGAGTTTGTAACGTTTGATGTCACTCTTTTTTATTTTTCTTTTTTGTCTCTTAGATCATCAGAATTGCATGGGTGTTAGCGAATGAAGCTGCATTCTGGATTAGATCCATCCGTGTACAATCTTTCTCATGAAAGGTTCGTGTTTCGGGTTTTGAAAGCGTCAGTTTGTTATACATTTTGTACTTGGTAAGTGGCTTTAGCTGTAGTTTCCAACTGGTACTTCCCAGTGATCTGGCTGAGAAAAAATATGAAAAAAGTAAAGAATTAATGGTTCATCGAATTCAAGTCACTCAGAACCTCTTCAAATCTTCAGTGCAAAAGATGGATGAATGAAAACATAAAAAGTTCATTATTTTTGTTGTTGTTCTACCTCTTTGTTTTTTTCCCATGAACTTCACTGTTAAAGCTTTGCGTATTATAGTTGGCCTTTTATTTTATTGTTAGACTGTATTTCATTTGACTATATCGGTGAACTAAGATGGATAATTCATTAGTCCAACCGAGTGAAACAAATGTGGGAGATTCAGGTTGCACAGCTCAACATAGAGAAATTACTGTAGGGAAGGCCCGAAATTCAGAAAAGATTTCCACTACTAGTTCATCAGATACTGAAAATGGTGTGAAAAGAACTATGAAGCCAAATGGTGTGGCGACAACAAAGGGCTTGGCCGCTCAACTGGCATAGGTGAGCTTAGTTTGACCATGATCTCGAATTTTAGTATAAGAAAGTCTATTTTAACTCTTTTTTAAATGTGAATGTAGAGTAAGGACAGTGACCTAGACCTCACTATGGCCATGTAGTGGTTGCTCAAAGATATCTAGTTACTATGAGTGGCAACGATGGTAGAGACATGTGATCATTTATGTCTAGCTTATTTATTGCTTTCTGCAATTTTACTGTGGCAAGGGTTCTCTGAATGAATTAGGATATCACTAGTATTTTCATAGAGAGAAAAACAATGAAAAGAGAATAATAGCAAAGTCCTTTATTCTATCATGATCCCATTGAGTATTGTAGTGTGCAAATTTACTTCAGATATGGAATGCTAGATGTTTACATTTTTATGAATAATTCATCCAGAATCATTTTTTTTTTTTACATTTCTATAAGATTTTTCAATTGATCACTTGTCTAAGATATCTTATGATGTAAACGTTGCATTCTTTATTAGGAAAAAGAGTTATGTTTAATGCTTGGGTCTTGGATACTACTCAAAAGCCATATGTTTGGTAGAGGCTGAATCCAGAAGGTGATAGACCTGCTAGAATATGAGTTCTTAATTTTTGTTTACAACTGTAAAAAATGAACTTACTTTTATATTCCAGCTTTTGACATCAAAGTAAAAGATGATTAACTTTATGTTGTAGGTATGAAACGGCTAGTGCACGATCAGATGACATGTTTTTACTTTGAGGGGGAAGAGACTTATCTGGGGCGGTATGGTTAACTCATTTCTTTGTTTACATTCTTTTTTATTGTCATGCTTCTGCCGCATGGTATATGCAATTTAACATTAAATCTAGAATATTTTATGTTTATATAATGTTGTAGAGTTGCTTTAACACTTTTCAAGTCATTTGATAAGTTAAAACACATTGACTTACTCCTTTGTCTGATGTTTAAAGTCATATGAACTTGTGCACTTCCTTTAATATTTAGGTAATAGTATATTATTAATGAGGATATGGACTTCTATTTGTCTGAGAGAATGTCAATAATGTTTCGTATATAGTCTAATTTGTTATTATTAGTTTATCTAAAAAAGATATTATACCAAATTTCAGTTTTTGTTTTGTTAATAATTTTAGGACTTAAGTTTTTAGTTTTTAAATACTCATTACTTATTATTTTTTTGTAGAACTAGATCCCTGTAGCTGTTTTTCTGGTTTTCTTATATTGAGTCCTCTAAGATATTGCCATCTCATGCCAAGTGAGTAAAATATTGCTCTTTTTCTTGTTTAATTAATATTTTAGAAAATTAGATGTTATAAAATTGGTCTTATCTGATTGAGTCTCTCAAATACAAAATAGGCAAGGGATTGTGAAATATATTTATAGGCACACCATTTTCATATATGATGAAAATGAGGAGCAAAATGATGGCTATTTCTGCTGCAAATCTCATATGTGTGAGAAAATTATGGTTTCTTATGATACTTCCATTGATAAGGTTGTAAGTCTCTCTCTACCCTCACTTTTTAAAGATTTTCCATAATCTCCCAAGTCACCCTTGTCACCTAAACAACCATGACAAACGAGGGAAACTAAACTCGAGTGTATGTATAGATATGGTCTTTCTTATATGTTGTGAGTTGTAGATTACTCATGTTTCTCTATTCCTACTAATCTATAACTTTTGATCTAGTCAACCGAGGGGATAAAGATGGAATGTTCTCCATTGGTCAAATCCTTAGAATTCGTGTAGGTCCACTGAAAGTATACCTTTGTCGGGTCATAGTCATTCGTCATACATATGTTATAGTGAAGCTTGATTCACAACAGAAGGTCCTTATAGGTTCATTAAGGATCTATTCTTTGTTTAGTTGAATATTTCTCTTTAATAATTTCTTGGTTCAAAGTTGCTTCGGTTTTATATATTGTCTAGTTTTTATTTGTTTGTTTTGATACTAGCATGGACACTAAAGTAACTCTTTATTAGCATCTTCAGTGAGTGTAGAAAATCTTTGATTATTTTTTTTTATAGAATTAAGGCATTTAATTGTTGGTCCAACATTGCAAGTTTTTCTCATTTTTATGTAAGAGGTATATTACTTGCATATGTATCTGCTCAATGTTCAGAATTGGCTTTAGTGGCTTCATTTTATAGGATACCTTTCATTCTCTCATAAAAGCTTTTCTACTTTATATGCCCCCATTTAAATTGGTTTAGGTAATTGGCAAGCCTATGGACTTAGGAACAATAAAAAAATAAAATGAATTTGTGATATCAACTATTATAAGTTGCATAGAATATTGTTGAAATGTAGGTTTCTAATGAAGAGGCCAAATCGAATGGTCAACCTTTGGAGACACATTTGATTTGGATCATTTCGTAACAAATGGCTAACATTTAGAGATATGCATATTCCTAAAACCATCACCATTTTTTAAATGATAGTGAATTGAAGAAATGAAAGAACATTTACAAAGAGGAGAGTACATATCCAACTTGGAATGAAATGATGTAGCTGAAGCAATTATTAAAAATTATTCATCATTGTATTTGTGTTATAACCAAAAAGTATGTTATAACGAAAAAAATATGTAGATGTAGTGATACCAATGAATGATTTACTTTTTTAAAGGAAAGTTTGAATTAATTTTTTTTATTCAGCTACGAGTTATTAATCATAAAGATTTACAATGAGATTAGTATGTGAAAATGATTGATTATATAAAAATGGCTAAGAGTATGAACATGATTAAATATGTGAAGTCTTTGAAGAGAGCTTGAAAAAATGGAATAAGAATGACCAAGTACATGTGAAAAAATAGGTGTATGGAAATTGACAAGTGTGTGAAAATGACTAAGTGCATAAAAATATGGCTAAGTGGTAAAACAAGTACAGTTCTTCTTAACATGCTTATACCGAACGAAAGAATTCTAGATCAGTTGAAGTGAAATGTCAAAAGCTAAAAGATGATTTATTTGATGCACTGATGCGTATCTGTCTCATCACTATAAATTATAATCTCGAGTTTCTCTCATCAGGTTTCTCAAGCTTTTGAAATCGCCATAAGCCTCCTTGTTGGATGATGACATTTCTTACTACTAGCTCAAGTGTCACATATCGTCATCTCTTGTTTATCATTCTCTCTTGTTGGATGATTGTTTCTCAAGTATGGGGCATAGGTTTCTTCTAGTTTATCTATAATACATTAAAATGTGAAAGTAGAGGAGAAACTTTTTTGGGCAATTAGTGCACCTTCATTTTTTAACTAATCCTAAAACACCATTTATAAAGTAAACATTGTGCATTTCTATTTTCCCATCAAATAAAGATATGTCAAAATGTAACAATTAAAAAGTGACTTTTGAAATATAACTTTCAAAATGTAATATTCATTCACGTAATAACTCTTGCGTTCATATGTTCCTACATCGGGTTATTACTATGTTAGTTGCTTTTTCTAACTGTTTTTCCAAAGTACTATGGTTGAATACTAAATGCATGCAGTGTTTCACTCAGTGAATAAGGCGTTAATTGCCACGTTTGCTTGTAAATTTTACCCAATAGAAGGAGCAAATCTTATATACATATATAAAGTCGGGTATGTAAGCCTCTCATTTTTCCATGTGTGAATCTTTATTAATTCGAATTGAGCTATGTCTCATAATATATTTAATAAATTTATATTAAATATGTTAATGCATTAAATATATAAAAAGAGTAATTACAATATATGCATAAATGGTGGATTTTTCTTTGCAACAAATAATTTGGTGAGAATTTTGTACACCAAAGATGAAAGTATTTTAACAAATTTGGTTATTCATTTACATTTAGGTCTCGTTTATTTCACGCTATCCTCCTTTGTAATCTTATTGTAATCCTTTGGTAATTGAATTACCATGATTGTTTGGAGTAATCCTTAAATAAAGTTGTAATTCTAATTTGCATGCAATCTTGGTTTACAATCTTTTGAGACAATTGAATTGTACCAGAAAATGAAAGTAATCCTAATTTACTATACAATTATAATTCTAATATCCAATAAAATTACTTTCGAGCTCTCATATGAAATAAAGTAAAAATCACTTCTTTCTCTCTTAGTTTATTAATTTAACTAAAATGAACTTTATTCAAGTTTAGTTTAGCTTATTTATTTAAATATTAATAAAAAATTATTAAAATTAATATTAAAATTTCATGTCAAAATATTTGTTTCATTATATCTTTTATTTTATTAATATAACTAACACTATTTTTTAATTTTGTCCAACATTATTAATCTATTTAAACATCGATAAAAAATAATTAAAATGAATGTTAAAATTGCACGTCAAAATATTTTTTAGATCATATATAATCAAAATGACATTTAAGTATCTTCTTCTTATTTTAATATTGAATTTATTAATTACAACCTCATTAATTTAAAAGTAATAGAAAATGACTAGAAATTAAGTATATGAAGTTGTATCAACAATACAAAATCAATCTGATAAAATTAGTAGTATATAATGAGAGTATAATGAAGTTCCATACAATAGATACAAAGTCGTGGTAGTTTGATACTAAAGATGAATATACTATAGTTTGTAAATATTTACTTTATTTTGATAAGTAATCAATAAAATTTTATATAGTTTTATTTTCATAAAAATACATTATTGAGATACATCATCACAAAATAAATTGGTTATTTATTTTAAATCTAGAAAAATATTAATTACCTTTTTGTTATATTTAGTTAACAGATAAATTTAAGAAACAATGCTCCAAAATAAAACTTTACACTGCGTTTGGTATGAAATTGAGGATAAATTATTTCTGAAATAAGATTATGGGAAAATAAATGCTCGGAAAGTTAAGATTATTTTATCTAGTAAAAATTAAGAATGTGATGATATGATAATGAGAAAGTCAAATTACTTTATCTCTTTTAATGAAATGTGCAAGCGAATGTTATTAATAAAATAAAAATTGCTTGAGAATAACATGCATCAAGATACCCTTCAAATTTTGGGAGTTATCAAGATACCCTCAAATGAGGGTATCTCACATGTATCTAAAACTTCTCAAAATCTCTTATCAAACAAGGACATTTCTCACTTTCCCTTAAATTCTAGGTATTTGGACATATATACCCTCATGCCAAACAAGGAACCTTTCCCCTACCTCCTCACACTGTGTCCCACCATTTTTTCTGTTTTATCTTTTCTAAATGTTTCACCTTCCTAATGGTACTCTTAAAATGTGATTCTTAAACATGTGTATTTATTTATAGTTATTTACTAGGTGTAACTTTTCTTTTACATTTATTTTTATATTTCATTTCAGTTATAGTTATCACACACATGTTCAATTCATTACATAACTTTGTTATTTATAGGTGCTTATGGAAGCTACAAAAGCTCATAATAGATGCTATAAAATTTTATTTCTCATTTCAGTATTTTGGCTTTCAACTTAGCTTAATACTGCGTAAATTTTTCTGTATATTTACATTATTGGGATTATCTTTTTTGTATTATTGTTGACTTAGACACTAATTTACCTTTTGATTGTTCATTCTGTTCCAAACTTGATCTTTTCTTTGTTCAATGATGAATCTTTAAATATGAATCATTCTCTTGATTTACTTGAAAAACAAATTTTCTTTTTGAATGAAGAATGACAAAGCTGGATATGCCTATTCAATAAAGGGTCGGCTTTCAATTTTCTTGCATTATTGGTTGGTAAATAATTTTAATTAATAATATAAACCCGTGCAAAATGCACCGGGTTTTCAACTAGTCTATAAGGTTTTGCGCATTGTATCGAATTAAACCACATGCTCCACAGCTTGTGCAAGCCCCCGTCAGTTCCTTTGAGTTTCGGTCTTGCGGTCGTACTCCCCAGTGGAGTGTTTCACGCATTAGCTGGATCATTGATCCGCATAGACCAAGGGCGAACACTTATCGTGTATGGCATGGACTACAAGGGTATCTAATCTCATTCACTCCCCATGCTTTCGTACGCCAGCATCGGTAGGGACCTAGAAGCTGCCTTCACTTTTAACGTTCCTTCGTAGATCTCCAGATTTCACCCCTACACATGAAATTACACTCACCTATGCCTCACTCAAGTGAATTGGTTTCGAGGGCATTCCACCAGTTTTTGGCAACTTTCCCTTTCAACCTGATTCACCGCCTACGTGCCCTTTACGCCTAGTCTTTCCGAAGAACACTCCCCCCATCTTACCGCGGCTACTGGCACGGAGTTAGCCGGGCTTCTTCCTTGAGTCCTATCATGATCATGCACTCGATGAAAGAGCTTTACAAGTAGTATCGCCCTTCTTCACTTACACGATATTGCTAGATCGGGCTTTCGCCTATTGTTCAAGATTCCCGACAACTGCCCCCTGGGTGTCCGGGGCCGTGTCTTAGTCCCAAGCGTTAGTGAAGAAAGAAGTCTACTTGAAGAATGATGCCAAGAGGAGCAAGCCTACATCGAGCAAGTTGACTCACTCTATGTTATGTAAAGAGTTCGCTTCGCTATTACGGCCCAATTCTCCCACGAGCGAAGGCCCGTCAACTGAATTTCCTATTGACGTAATCACTTGAATCAGTTTAAGGAGGTTTCTAGAGGAAGAGTTGTGACTCAGCGTCGGGGCGGGCAGGGGTTCATAACGAGTGGCGTGAACTGTAACCAAACAAACAAAAGTTTTCCAACCATGAATTCTTGAACCGGAACCGTCCTGTAAAGTAAAGAGTCGAGCCTAAAGGACCAGACCCAAAGTTGAGAGCAAGATCGAAAGCACAACTTCTCATTCAAAGCATGAAAGTGGTCAGGTTACTTAGAGTTGGAAGAGATAGGAGTGGCCTTATAGAAGGTTGGGGGTTGCTCGAAATCTATGTTCAATCTACGGTCTACCATGATACACCTGTGTCATAATGGCTGATCTTTTGAGTGAGGGAAGTCGGAGCATTGGTCAAGAGAGAGAAAGAAGAGGAACCATAGATCTAGAAAGTAACATTAGCTACACCAGACCAGACACACCTTTTTTATCATATTTTTTTACTGACTGGATCGGTCACCCCTCAACCAATTAAGACATTTCAGAGTTGTTCCTCTCAGCCCCCTATTACAACAAGGCCGAGCTAACCCTTCATTCTATTGCTCTCTAAAAGGCCTGCCTATTCTATTAGCCAAGCTTGAAGAACATAGTATTAGATGAAAGACCGTGATTGGTGAAGGGCTTAAAAGCATCTTAGATAGTTGCTATCTATCAGAACTTTTCTAAGAGGTTAGGTGGTTGAGTCAAAGCAGAGAAGAAGACTAAGTCATCGGTCATGTTGTAATTGATTTCCTGCTTCCAGCTGAATGATGGCCACACAGCCGTAAACCCTTCTGGAAGTGCTCCGAGATCCAATCTCCAGGTATTTCTTTCGCTATTGAATGTCTGGACTAGTAGAAATGTACAAAAAGTGGTCTCGTCCTTTCCTTTCCAACTAGTAGCTAGTAGCTTTGTCGTTGATCTCTCCTCTTCCCGACTAGTTGTGACTTGTATGTGCAGACAACGACTATTGATTCTTAACAAACCCATATCTTCTTTTATCATTCGACCAGGTCTTTGGTATTCTAATTATCTGTCCTTAGTGCAAGCACTAAGTAACTAAACTACTTCGAGCAACTTGACTAATAGGGCTTTTGTCGCTTGTTTAGTAAAATCAAGCTTTGGCTTCGTTTCACTTCCTTAACGGACCTACAAACTAGCTAAGGTTTACTTACATAGTTGTTCTTTTCTTTCACAATTTCAAGTTAAAGCTAGCTGAAACTTGATTTGCTTTGGTCGAGTAGCTTTCTTCCTTCGCTTTTGAATGGAGGGTGTTAAGCATATGCATTTTGTATCTTCTGTATATAGTAAGTAGGTCTTGTTGTATGTAGCACTTTCCCTTTTTTATGCTTTTTTACATGTATATATAGGGCTTTACACCCTCAATGAAATATATAGATTTTCACCCATTTTCAAATTATATTTTTAATAAAAAATGGTTAGTCAGTCATCGAGGAATTCACTAAAACTACATTTGACTGACTATACTCTCTTTGACCCCCGCTGGGGGAGCCTAATATTAATAAAAAATTTAAAGGAAAGAATGATAAACATCTTGGAGTGAAGGACAGAGTATAAAAAGCTTTTTTTTCTAGATAGAAAAAAGTAAGCGGGGTGCTTTATTTCTTTCTTCCTTTCCGGTGTCCCCATTAGTTGATATACAGAATTGAAAAGGAATTACAGATCATTCATCTTTCAGGTGGGATATGGATGGAATCGAGAGGGAAGAAAGAGTATGGTTTCAGAGGCTTGATCAACTTTGTAATCATGGATCATGAACAAATCCCTAAATGCTTCTTTATATTATCACCACGGAAAAGGTTCAGGTAGGGAGAACCCTTAGATTATGAAGTTTTAGAGAGTTTTTATGAAAATCCATCTCCACCTCTGTCGTGCCCTTCCTCCCAAAGCATTCTGGCATCTTTTATTCCTGGTCTCACCTTGTGAAGAAAAGTCGGACAAGGGGGAAAGAGATGGAATTGATAGGGAACCATGGCCAAGTGGCTAAGGCATAAGTATGTAAAACTTCTTTTCATCGATTCGAATCCGACCGGTTCCTATAGTGCCGCGCCATTCCACCCATCATTTTTTTACAGGGTTAGTGGATGGAAAAGGGGCCTCCACTTTCTCCTTGTACTAGTGGCTTAGGCTGCCTTAGTTTCCCTTCTTTACCTTCTTTCTTCCTTATTATGAGTCTTCTTCTTTATTCTATAGTTTATTTTATCTTTCTTTAGCAGTTATCCTTGCTTCAGCCATCATCTTTCGGCTTTAGGACTCACTCCATCTTCTTTAAGAAAGAGGTATTTAGTGAGCGACTCTTAATGTCTTTAGTTTAGGTTCATTACGGCAGCTCTTAGTTTCGTCTCTTGCCTCCTGGATCCACTGGGCAAGTGGAAGACATTGAGAAGGGCTTCACATCCCTTACAAGGCTTTAAGGTTGATGAAAGTTACGCTCCTCCAATTTTTAATTCTTGATAAAAAAGAACGCTTTGAGGCGAAGGATTGTACATGGAAATGGAAGCTCTATCCCCCTTACACTATATTTTGAATTAGGGGCTTACCTCTTTCTTTATCTACCGCCTATGTCTATCTCCTATCAAGTGTGCTCCCTACCACACTACTCTCATAGTAACTGTAACTGTGTGACTAAGAACAACAGTACCAGTTCGTGCATCAGTGGTTCAAGTACAGTGCCAAAAAATGGTTCAAAGATTTATGGCGACATCAATTTCCAAAGAGATCTATGGGAAGTGATTAAAAAAAGAATCATCAAGTAAGTTAAGTGGCCGCCTTAGTTTCATAACCTATTGGAAGTCTCATAGGTTCTCATCTATGATTGACTTGAGTATGTATACTTTGGATTCTCTCTGAAGACATGGCTATCGTATGTCCACAACATTACAACTAGAGTTTTGCTTCACATCAAACAACTCATCACGTGGGTATTATGAATTCATTTGTCAAGCATCATTCTCAAGGGTTTTTTACATTTACACTGGGGCTACCCATCATATGATAAGCAATCCGGTTGTATTTGTCTCATCCTCGCCGTACCAAGGTAAAAGTGTCATCTTCACTGGTGACCATACCCCACTCTTTATTTCAGACATTGGTATGATCTATTTCTTTACCATTTCGTTCTTGCAATCTTATTCATCTCAATGATACAATGTTGGTTCCTAAAGTCAGTCTTTACAAAAATTTGATCGGTTGGACAACTTTGTGATGATCACCAAAGCTATGCCATATTTACTCTGACTTCCTATGTGTTGTCAAGGATCTATACACGCATAATGTCATAGCTATAGGGTGTCGCTCGTATCCAACTCATATATGCTTTAGACCTACATTCTCCTATGATTTTTTTGTGGCTTCTTCATAACAAAGAGCTTCCTAATCTTTGGTAACTAAGGGCTTATATAGGTATTCTTGTTGGTTGTTAGGTCTTCAACTATATTGAACAAACTAGAACGCCTTCAATTGTTTCCTGCATTTGCTAGTTCTTCATTCTCTTCTTTATCACCTCCGTTCTTTAATCCACAGGAGGTCCAATTCAGGTTGCTGTTCAAGTTAGTGAAGTTCTTTCATTGTAATTTGACCTAACAAGAACGTAATCACGCTCTATAGGATTTGAACCTACAACATCGAGTTTTGGAGACCAGCGTTCTACCAAATTGAACTAAGAGCGCTTTCTTATCATAGTCAATAGGACTATAAAGGAAAGGATGATTTTAGCACCCCCAATACATCTTGCATGCATATAGTCTCATTAAATGAAAGATTGTATATGTCCCATTTGAATCGATCTCAATGGATCCCTCGTTACTGCCCATAGGAGAAGTAATAGGTAAGAATAACTGGATTGTAACTCGTGAAATTTTATACCCAAAATAAAAGGCACTACATGCCTTTCAATTGGTCTACGGTGGTCATTATAAAGAATTTATGCCCTGTTTTCCAAATCGTTATTTCCTCCATCGATATCAAATGGATCTTGCCATTTTTTTCTTTATTTGATTTAATCATACCACCACTCCTACCAATGGTTACTTACTTATGTGACAAAAGGGTTATAAATAAGCAGCCCTTACAATAAGGGAGGCTTTCCCGATAGAAAGAGTTACATGCGAGAGAGATCCCAATTCCGTGTATCCGATTAAGCGAGTCATGCCGCTAGCTTCCACTTAGACAATAAACGTGAGTGCCTAGCGCGAATGGTTGCTTTACTAAATAATATAAGGCGCGTTAGTGCTTTAGTTTTCCATAAGGGGTAGAGCTTGAAGAACAGAAGCGAGCCTAGAGTAGCAGCCCATTCCTACATTTTTCAGGCCCCTTGACTTTCTATTATATTAGTAAAGTGCTAGTGCCCCTATAGAGTAGTCATGCTATCAATGAAACCGAAAGAGAGAAAAAAACCAGTACGTTTTGTATGGATTGAGACTTGTAGATGGATTCATTACTCATTCCATACTGCGAAGAATTGTAAGAAATTGTTCGATAACACTTCTTCTTATTTCTCAATGATTTTCAAGGAAACTCTTTCATTTCGTACAAGTTTCTTCTTTTTTATTCTTACAAAGAAAATAGAATTTAATATTGATTTGTCCCCTGGACTAGACCTATTCTGATTCTTAATTTTCTGTTGCTACACTGTTCCAAAGGACTAGCGAAATCAAAATAGTGAAATTCTTGGGTCATCTCGATGGGTTCAGAAACCAAACGTTTCTCTGGATCATCATAGCGTATTTCCACATATCCACTAAGAGGAAGGTATTTTCCTAATGGATGACCCTAGAAACCATAATTTGTTGATATACGGCGTAGATCCTGATGATTTATGGAAGAAATACCAAACTTCTCGCTCCCACCAGAGATATTTTTTATTACTTCATCTACACTGGTTTGTACACGAATGCGTGAGTTATACCGAGTACTTAGTAAATTATAGACCACCTCAAAACTTCATTTTCGAGAGGGATAATCAACTCCACAAATATCGATCGAAACTTGAACCCTTATATAGGTATGCAATTTAAGAAAGCACAACAATTGAAATAGGTAGTCTGTATATTTGAAAATGGATTGGTTATCCATAAAGAGAAAGAAACCTTTCTTGTAGTTCCATTCTTGCTCTACAAATTCAGAAAGTCTTGTTATAAATTACGGTTGGGTTCGTCCAACCAAGAAAGGCATGGGAGTCTTTGGGCATTGCTTGGGCCGAGTTAAGTTAAGAATGCCAGCTTCCAAAGCTCATTCCTTCAGCTGGGTGAGCCTTCACTTTTTAGATTGTCTTCTGCCCAATGTGGTACCCTCCCATTTTTTGGTTCCCATTAGGTTTACCTTGTTTACAGGTCGACCCCATGGCAGCAAGAAAAGGTAATCTTGTGCTACACTCCGGTGATCTCTTTCCTACCGAGGCACGCAAACTCCCATCGTGTCTCAAATCATATTTCGTGAATCAAAAAGGGAATCCTACTCATCCATTAGAGATAGAGCAATGGGAGGTTATATTTTTGAATCCCCACTAGTATGACATTACTACCATTTTTTTTATGTCGAAACTATCTTTATCCATGGGCAATGAGTTTATAATGTATTGGGCGTATCCATTCTCTATTTATATACATTTTTAGCCGACTACTAAGACTACATGCACATCTAGTGTAGGGGCTTAGAAGCAAGCTACCTTGACCATCTTCTGAAGTTCTAAATAATCTACTGATAAAATGATGTAGGGGCAGACTGCTTTACATTCAGCCATGCCACAGTGACCCTCGAAGTGATCTTCTACTAGTTGTAGGATGAATTCTGGAAGCCAATTGCTAGCTCTGAATAACCAGCGCTACAATCAGTTTTATTCTTCCATAACATAACAGGTCGGGGTTACGAGCGAGCCATGTGACATAGGTGCACAATAGTACTTCACAACCATCTTTTTTTATAGGTTCTGCAGACTGATGCATGCTGCTTCATCTGGGAGAAAAGAAGAAGAGAGATGTCAGTCATTAGAAGGAAGAACTACCATAAAAAGATTCCTCATGTATCATCTCTAGCAAAACTATGAACGAGAGCTAGCAATCCGTCCCGTACTGGAAAGGTTCTTGAAACACAACATGCAAAAGTCACAATATTAAGAAATGAGATCCAAGAATGAAGAAGGGGTAGAATTACTAAATGAATACAAGCCATAGCTAATGCCCGAGGCATAAACGAAGCATTTTGTACAGGATCCCGAAACCACCAGCCACCCCACCTAATTCATGATGAGTCCACCAACTTCCTGGCAAGATGCCTATGGTTAAAAATCACCGACATATCAAGATCCAAATTCGAATTGGTTCCTGGCCCTGGTCAGATACCACTGTGTTTGCACTGGCGGTCCAACAAAGAAGTGAAGTAGTGGTCTCTTTCTTTCTATTACGAACGACACGCTTCGCCAGCTCCCTCCCCGTGTCCACTAGCCCACATGTCCAGAGCAAAGAGAAGGTGAAAAAGCTCCATCAAGGCAGCATGAGCAGGCTTTTATTGCTACGCGACAAAAGAGCAGAAGAGCATTTTATGCCCACATCTATGAATTTGAGGGTAAAAATCCCACTTATTATACGGGATCCGACGCATCCAATAGAGCGAAGCAGCATTCCATTCTTTTCGGCGGCATCCTTTTGCATTGGCGGTGAGTTAAGTGCCACAATCCCATTCATCATTTTTTATCTACATAAGCCAAAAACCCATAGCACTGGTGACGTCTCTGGCATAAATGTAACGATGATGTATAGTTGATATAGGATCTTGTGGAACATGATTTGATTCTGCAAGCGGTTCGGTACGAACGAAGAAATTTTGAACAAAAGGATCAGAACTTGCTGATAGGAAAGGAGACAAAAACAAAGCAATGCCAAGAGTTCATCAATCCGTTGTTCATTGATAGGAGAAGCTCTCTCTTTATCATCTCATGCCAGATGCAACAAAGGATGAGTCCTTTTTCCTTCTCGCGAACCACGGGAGCGCTTAGCGCCCAGAGGGGAAAAATCATTTTCCTTTCAGGGTAAAGCGGCGTATAAAAAAGGGCTGGCCCATTAAAAGTTTGGTTCCTTCATAAACGAAGTTCAAAATCAACAAGGGTTCATAGAATGAAAGGAGTTATGCGCCCCTCTTTTTTGTTCGTAACGAGGGAGAGATAGAATGGAGTTCTTCATGAAGTTCGAAACAAAAGAATAAAAAAGAGTTTCTCTATGGCCTCCTCGTTTTGAGACATTATGGCTTTGGGGTCAACCCTGGTAACAAAGAAGGAATTCATAAAAACTTAGGATCCGACATGAGGCCTATTGATGGATAGTCCCTTCGCTTCACTCATCTATTGACGTACTAAAAGAAAGAGTGAAAGACCTATCCCACCCGCCTCCCTTCCTTTTATGTAAGTGAGTTAGACCCTTGCTCGGGGTCAAGCAAGAATCCCGATTAAGGAAAAAAAAACTAAGCCTCGTATGTATTACCAATCAGAACTCTTTATTTCCCTAGACCCAAGGATCTTGGCTATTAAAAATAAGTGGAATAATTGACCCCTTCATAGGGGAAGAGTTTAACTGTTATAACTCTCCTAACTTATAGCTAGTAATGCTTCCTTACGCCGCTTAGTTCTCCTACCCCCCTGAGGAGTCAATTCCTTTTGGAATTCTATTTCTACCATTATCTTTCTAGGCAGACCTACCTCTGCTTATACCTTTTTTTCTTCTTCTTTTGTACCCTCTTCAAATCATCAATTCCATAAGTTCCTTGTGTTGGGGGGTATGCCCTCAAAGTATGTGTATTGACTTTTTGATATGAAATTTAAAGAGGATTACATTTTTCTTATAATTATTCTTTTAAATTATTGTTGAATAATTTATATAAATATCTAAAAATTTCATATTCTTTATTGAGACGATGATCTTTAGTACGAGAGGATTAAGATCATAGATAATGAATAAAATTGTCAACAACATATTAAAGTATGGAATCTTTAATGAATGGTTGCTAGTACAGTTCACTAAGCATTATGAATGTGTGTGATCTAGATCCAGATCATTGATGTAGATAGACATCTTAATAAATGTGCTTTATATAATAAGATTATATATGGCAGACTGATGTGAATTATATCTTTATGTGCAGTTTATCATAAAGAATTAATACACATCAATTCCATCATCGTATGTAAATCAGTCTGAATCTTGAGTAGTCATGAACTCTTATGCATGTCTACTTGATCTTTTGATTCACTAGTTAAAGTCTATTTGTTAATCAGGCTAGTGAATTTTGTTTTGGAGATTCAGTAATGTGGATGGCTGGGGACATGATCTAAGCTTTTCTAACGGATCGTATATTGATTTTCGTAAGTGTTAATTCTGAAACTGAATGGTTATTGAACTCAAAATTATAATAAGATTATAAATTAGCCATTCACTAGTGGATTAATGGTATATAAGGATCAAGAGATAATTAGAAGGGTAAAATGATAATTTTGGCTAGTTCTATTTACAAACAAATAATTGGAGGACAGAACTATATGAAATGATTATGTTAGTGGACTACATGGGAATACTCTGTAAATACATTCTATAATCTCTAAGGGTGCAATTTCATATTAATAATAGAGTAATAATGGAATTACTAAATAACATTATTTAATTAATACTCTGGTTTATTGGAGCTTAGAATTATAGGTCTACGGTCCCCAAGTCACCTCTATACGACGTTGCCTAGGATGTGAATATTTCAGGACATGAGAAAATGACTCACTTGCAAAAAAAATTTTAATCTAAGACAAGTACATAATTATGAGATAATTATATGTGATTAATTATTTAAAATTAATTAATTAAATTATTTATATATTTAAATATAATTTTCAGAAATTATATATATAATTATATATATAGATAGATAATTATCATTTTTTAATTATCGATAAGTGAGACAGAATATCTAATTTGTAAAGTTAGATAATTAAATTATTATTAGATAATAATTTAAATTAACTAAATCTGTTATTTGTGAAATAACAGATAAGTTAGTTGATAGAGATAATATATCTGTTAATTTTGAATTAACTGATATCTAGATAAGTATATGATTAAAATAAATATTTAATTCGCAGTAATTGTCACGTGTCAATCACTGATAGGGTATCAGAAATTAACATGGACTATTGTGATGCCACGTGGCACTACAGTCGTGAATGTGCAACACTGTAGTGCCACATGGCACTACAGTGGTTCTGTGAGGCACTATGCTGGCTCACGGCACACTGCAATTGGTAATTTTATAATTAAATATTATTTCCGTTTATTCCTAAAAATCTGATATGCCATTATCTAAAATATATACAAATATTATTCTAATGGCCTAGGTAGTTGAAAGAAAAGGAGAAAATTAGTTGATCAGATCATCAGTTCGTCAATCAAGAGTTAAATTGAGAACACGATTGGTGTCAGAGAGATTTTCTTCTGTGATTAAACATTAATCAAATCTCTAAAAGAATAATCATCACGTTCTTTTAGAGAATCATCTCACTAAAGTCTTTATCAGTAAATCTCTAGATCTCATGTGTTGAGAACATCTAGAGACATAAAAAGTGTCTTGTAATATTCTACATACTCACACACGTCCCAGTGCGTTGAGGATTGACTTTGAAGATCTTGATGTGGATCTCGAAGTCTACTGATCGTTGAAACGATTTCATGAGAACGGAGGACCGATCTATTTTTGTAAGGATACTTGATATAGACTACAAGAGATATATGATTCCTAAAATTGTATGTTGTAGATTTAACTTATAATATATAATGGATTCTGACTGATTGAAAAAGAGTTTTCAATAAAAGTTTTTATTTTGTTATCGTGTCGTTGCGCAAGTTTTATTTTTTCTAAAAGATTCAATTTTTATTAAAAGTTTAATTTTTTTAAAGGTTATGCGCCTCCACGCTTCTGTCGCGTACGCGCCGAGACGACCAGCAAATGGTATTAGAGCCACATTTTTTATATATTTATATGTTAAATGTTGTGTGAGTTTTCTTATATTATTCATATAATATGATATATGTATGATGATGGATGGTTAAGTTTTTTGAATGTATAGAAAATAATGGATCGTTAATTGTATGGTAATTATTGTGTTAGGCTTTGTTTTAATTTTTCCTAGATTTTGTGCAAGCCGAATTGAGGCGTAGGAATTTTATAATTTTATTTTGAATATTATTGTAATTATTCCGAACGCAAGAAAATGAAGAACGCACGAGAAAAACGGCAGAAATTTACTGTTCATGGGAAAACATTGTTCATCCACAAAAATACTGCTCATGCCAGAAATTTACTATTTCGACGGAGGTAAACAGTGCTAGCAGTACTGTATCGACGGTGAACAGTGGTTGTCCGGTGAGGCAGGTGGCTGCCGGGGTGAGACGAGCAGTGCTGATGGGCGGCGATTGGAGAGTCCTATCGTCGGTGACAACTATTGTCACGTTTTAGGAAAGTTTTCAACAAATCATGTAATCAACTCTATCACCTAATTGTTTCATTAAAACTCAAAACTCTTTTAATTATCCATTTAAAATTTGAAATTAATGTAATAAAATAAAAAATTAATAGGTTGATTGGGTTTGACCAAATCAAATAAAGTGTTTATTTGACTAAGTCAAAGTCAACTATATTAAAATGGATAAGTATAGAAATTGTTTTAATTAAGAAAAATAGTTTTTCTAATTGAAAAAGGGTTTTGTTCTAAGCTTAAAGATTATGAAGATGAACAACAGGAGGAGAAGGTAATATTTGAAAAATATGTATTCTTGGAGTCCACTTTGTAATTTTATTTTTTTATTTCAAGGGTTGTAAATTTAGAAATACTCAATAGTCACTCGGTCTATTATTATTTTGTTTAATTATTTAATAGTTGTTTAATTGTATGTTTGATAACATATTCATGCATGAGGTCACTATGAGCTATATGACAACTAAGATGAGGAACAATACTTTTGTTCAAGAACATGTTTTTAACATGATCAACATAATGCACGAAGAAGAAGTACATGGGATGACCATTGATGAGTGGACTCCATCATACTAGAGTCGCTCACACCAACTTTTTATGCGTTCACGACCAACTATGTTATAAACAAGTTGTAATTCAACATAACCCAATTGTTGAATGAACTACAGACTTTTAAGTCACTCAACCTTAGAATGACCAACGAATGTAAGGTAAATGTTGTCCAGTAAAAGCCTTCTTTCAATATTGTTAGGAACAAGAAAATGAAGAAGAACAATGATAAGGACAAGAGTAAGAACAAAAAAGTAAAGATAGCCAAGACATTGCCGAAAGTTAAGAAGAACAAGAAAGACAACAAGACCAAAGAAAAGTGTTTCCACTGTGGGGTTGAAGGTCATTGGAAGAGAAATTGTAACAAGTATCTCTCTGAGCTGAAAAAGAAAGGTAAATATGATTTACTTATACTTGAAGCTTGTTTAGTGGAATGATTTGTCATCCTGGATACTTGATTCAAGAGCCACTAACAATGAATATTCTTCTTTACAGATGCTTGATTCATTAAGGGAGCTGGCTAATGGTGAGGTCGTTTTGAGAATTGGCAGTGATGCGTTCGTGTCAGCTAAATCATTAGGGACAATACATTTACTTTTTGGATATAATTACTTAGTTTAGAATAGTTATTCAAAGTTTCTTTCATTAATGAAGAGTTCTAATTTTAGCATGACAGATATCGAATCCATTATTTCTAAGAATGGATTTGATATCTGTCATGCTAAAATTATAAACGAACTATATAATGCTTAAACCGACTGAATGCACGTTAAATAATTTTGAATTATTTAAAGTAGCAAAACCTAAAAAAACAAACGACAAAGAGTTTCTCATGATGATAACACATATTTATGGCATCTTAGGTTGGGATATATTAATCTAGATAGGTTAAATAGGTTAACAAAGCATGGTGCTTTGAGAGAGATAAAAGTTGAAACTCTTCCTGTTTGTGAATCCTATCTAGAGGATAAAATGACTAAGAGACATTTCACAGGAAAGGGCCAAAGAGCCAACGAACCATTTGAGTTAATACATAGTGATGTCTGTGGACCGATCAATGTACAAGCAAAAGGTGGGTATGAGTATTTTATCACTTTCATTGATGACTACTCAAGATATGGTTATAGTTGGATTTCGAATTCAAGAATTATTTTATGGAGTGTGGAATCTTATCCCAACTCGCAGCGCCTAGAACACCACAACAAAATGGTGTTGCAGAGAGGAGAAACCGAACCTTATTGGACATGGTTAGATCGATGTTAAGTTACTCATCATTGTCACTTACATTTTAGAAATATGCACTACATACAACAACTTACATTTTAAATGTAGTTCTCTATAAGTCTGTAAGCAATACACCTTTAGAGTTATAGAATGGCTCCAAACCTAGTTTGCATCATTTTCGTATATGGGGTTGTCCAGTCCTCGTTCTTAGACCCAAGACCGGAAAGTTAGATTCAATGTATGAGGTATGCATATTCGTTGGCTATTCTCTAGAGACTAGAGGTGGGTACTTTTATAGTCACAATGATCAAAATGTGTTTGTGTCGATAAATGTAACCTTTCTTGAGCGTGACTATATGTAAAACTAAAAACCTCGTAGCAAAATAGTTATCAAGGAATTTGCAGCTGATGTGATCAGACCACCTTCAATTCTTACTGATAAACGACAAATCAAAGAAGCCACAGTTCCTGCAAAGGAAACCCCGATACAACGTCGTAGTGGGAGGGTTGTAAGACAACCAGTTTGCTATGAACTAGAGGCATATATCCTAGTGTCAGACACTAATAAGGACTATTCATTACCTTATGAAGAAGTAATGGATGATCCTTAAAAGGAGAAATGGCAAGATACCATAAACCAGAAAATAGAATCTATGTATTTCAATTTCATTTGCGAACTTGTAGATCCACCTAAAGATGTCAGGCCCATTGGATGTACATGGATTTTCAAGAAGAAAATATGTATAGATGGGAAAGTAGAGACTTTCAAGGCACGGTTAATAGCCAAGGGCTATATGTATAGATGGGAAAGTAGAGACTTTTAAGGCACGGTTACTAGCCGAGGGCTATATACAAAGGGATGGAGTCGATTATGAAGAGACATTCTCCCCTGTGGCCATGCTAAAATCCATTCGCATCCTTTTGTCCATACCCACTAGTTTTAATTATGAGATATGGAAAATGGACATCACGACAGCTTTTATGAATGGCTCTCTTGAAGAAAGTATCTATATGATGCAACCAGAAGGGTTCATACAAAAAAGGCAAGTCAAAAAGTATGCAAGTTGCTTAAATCCATTTATAGATTAAAGAAAACTTCTAGATCTTGGAATCTTACATTTGATGAGATTATAAAGTCTTATGGCTTTGAGCAAAATGTTGACGAAGCCTGTGCTTATAAATACACCAAAAATAAGATAATGGTTTTCTTAGTTCTTTATGTTGATAATATTCTATTCATTGGGAATGATGTAGAAACTTTGTCAAAGGTAAAGAAGTGGTTAGTTGAGAAATTTCAAATGAAAGATTTGAGAGAAGCGAGCTATGTTCTAGGCATCCAAATCCTAAGGGATAGAAAGAACAAGTTCTTCGCACTTTCTTACATTGATAAGGTGCCGGAGGGATTCTCTATGGAGAATTCTAAGAAAGGTCAACAACCGACCAGACCTGGAATTGTCCTCTTCAAGGAACAATTTCCTAAGACACCTCAGGAGGAAGAGGATATGGGAAAGGTTCCCTATGCTTGAGCAGTTAGAAGTCTCATGTATGCCATGTTATGTACGAGCACCTTGTTTGTTGGTACCAATTCAATCTTCAGTCACATAGGTCGTAGAAGAAATTCCCTTTCTTTATGATCTGAAGCCCATCATGTTTAAATAACTTTACTTGTCAAAGATAACCATAACTCGGTCAGCAAAAGAAGTCAATTATCGACGCCTATGCTAGCCATTGCTTTGACCTTTCTAATTTTATTGTTGAATAGGAGCACTATGGACTGTCGAAGCGATATGAGCTACCTGGTGTGGCTAGCTGATTTTGATGTTGTTGGGATGAAGGAGATAGATTTTGTTGCTCTAATTGGAGTGGAACATCTGAACTTTAAATTGCTGGTAGGTTTGGGAGTTTGTCACAACTTGGATGTTGTTCCCTCTCCCCTACCCTTTGGTTGCCTTGAAGTTTCTAGGGAACATAAAGGGTGAGAACATAGAAGACCGATATCCATTCTCAATCTTTTTCAGTATAGCTCCGCTCCCAGGATGGATGCAATGAAAATGGATAGCGATCAATACATACAAAGGGGAGGGCAGGGTATAAAATGGAACTACATGGATGATTATGCGGGGATTCGGTAAACTGGTAACGGGTTTTGTAGAAGGGGGTGGATGATCAAATGAGATTCTGTAATGAATGGTTGTGCCACTACCTGGAAGGGACTATGACCAGCTACTCTATATACGTATCAACTCATCGAGTGACCTGCTAAACTTAAAATAGTGAAAGAGGGGCAACTATTGATTATGGCGAGAGGAAAGGCTGAAAGTCGTATCAATCCATCTTTGCTAGGTGGTACTTGTCTCTAATTCATTTATGCCAATGTTTCAGAGAAAAACCAGACGTGAAAAGTCGAGACAATCAATTGAATCCCTGACTTAGTCTAATTAAAGAGCAACTAAGCAGGAATGAAACAATGAGTTTCGTGGCATCAGAAGGAAGGACTAAAAGTGGGAAAGACCAACCTTCTGCCCGGGATCAGAGAAGTAGATAGTAGCCCCTGTCCTTCTGAAGTCACAGTTGGTAGATCTGTGCCCATCGGTACCAGTGAATGGATTGATTTCCCTACCTTTATCTCTCATTGACCTTGGACCTTCCTTTATGAGCGAAAAGAGGAAATGAGGAATCATCATCCACAGGCGGAAACAGAAGTCTGAGCTTTTTTGCCTAGAATGTCTACACTAGTAGCTGTACAAGGCTGTATTAGTGGTACAATGTTTCAGTCATTCAATCTACTACTAGTAGCTTTGTGATCTTGTTCAGTCCAGTTTGAGTATTGCGGACACATCCTTGCTTTTGTAGAGAAGTTGTAGTTGAGCTCAGGCATTTTCAAACTTCAAAGTCCTTATAGCGTACTCAATCTTTAACCGACATCTCGTACTACCTATAGCATCATTAGTTTAGCTAGCATTCTTTAGCCATCGTCCTTTTATTATGGCATAAGTAGCGGCTTCAGCAGTCTACCTTTGAGTAGGCAAAGCAGCAGTGGTAGCATCAGTACCTGCATAGTCTTTTTTTTACACTAAATAAAGGTGAACTACTAGATAAGGTTGAGTCAGTTGTTGATCCAAGAAGTGGTAGTAGCATACCTTTCATATCAAAGCAGTACATATCGCCCTCCCATAGTCACGAGTCTATTTATAGTCACGAATGTTGTCATAGTTAACAAGGTGAAAACATTCAGGAAAAAACTTTGAATTGGAAGGGTGATCCTCTCGGTGAACTGACTGTACCCCAAAATGACACAGGTGAACAAGTAGAGTATACTAGGGTGCTTGAGAGAAACATGTCAAAGGAAGTCAGAAAAATGACCCCGTAACTTTTGGAGAAGGGGTGCTCTCCTATCTTTTGATTAGGAAATCGACACATAACATAGGGTATTGTTTATAAAAAAACACAGGACTCTGCCAAGTGGTAACACGATGTATAGAGACTGACACATGCCTGGTGATGGAAGGTCGTAAGGAGAAGTGTTATAAGCTATGAATGGATGCCCTGGTAAACGGCGGCAGTAACTTTAACAATCCTAAGGTAGGGAAATTCTTTGTTGCATAAGTAGCGACCTGCACAAATGGTGTAACAATTGCCTCGCTGTCTCCGACATGGACCCGGTGAAATTGAATTCTCCGTGAAGATGCGGAGTACCAATGGCTAGACGGTAATACCCCGCGCACCTTAACTATAGCTTCGCAGTGATAACCTTAATCGAATGTGTAGGCTTTCGGATAGAGAGAATGCTTTCGGGTAGGGTGGTAAGCTTCATGCTATACTGGTATGCTTGATGATAGTCAACATGCTTAGTCGGTATCGGTCTTGTTCAATTTCTATAGTAAATCCCTTAAAGGAATTGATCGACTAAAGGAAGAATTTATGCTTGACAAAGAATTGGCTCAGACCTGAGAAAGCCAAAAGGCTATCTTTCTCTTAGGAGTCGATTTAGTAGTTCACGATGAAAGGCATAGTAGAGAAAGGCGAGAAAGACCAGGAAATCTCCAAGTTGAAATCGATCCCTGACCCAATAAATAGGAGTTTTCCCAGCTCCAGGGAAATTTATTTTTGAACGATCCCAAGTGCTAGTCGAAAGGCGGATTCAGATTCTACTTTCACTGCCATAGTTGAAGGAAGGATTTGCTACTTCTTTATTCTTATTCTGTCACATTGAGGTAGTGCTAACTAATCAAAATCTCCTTACATTCTGTCTTCTCTTATTCAATTGATGGTTAGTGCTTTATAGGACTACTTGTTCGTGAGGTGGATGCTGGCTAACGAGCTATACCCAGGAAAGGACTATTCCCACTAACTAGTGCTTCACCCATTATCTCTTATGCCTTTCGAGAGGAAGATTCTTGCTACTCCCATGTGCTGCTACCTAAGAGAAGATAGTGACTATCACCTTACTACTAGAGCGTAATAGTAGAATTGCTAGCCTACTTCACCCCTTCACTAACTTACTACCTCCGACAAAAAAGGGCTATCCGCATTCAACACATTCATGCACACCGCCATCAACAGACATTCCAAAGATAGACATGCACACTACCACTACCTTCTTACTTGCTCTTATGTAGCGAAGATATTTAGCACTACCTTATTCGCTTACTAGAGAGCTAACCTCTAAGATAGATTCTTTAAACCAAGAAAGCCACCTCTACCAAATCAATAAGAAAGGCACCTCCACGAGACATGGTTACTACTTACATGAGGGGTTGCGGTCCCTAAACCCCCATATTTACTACTTGTTGCTAACTACCTGAAGATGCCTATCTTCTTTTCAAAAGAGAATACGTTCTTTCGTAAGAGAATAAGACTTTACGAAATGCAGTGGTATAGTTAAATTCATAACATCTACAATTACTTCTTTCAAACCCAACTCCGTACTCTTCATTTTTCTTTCTGTAACCCCTTCTTCTTTCAAAGACAACAACGTATTTCAAATCACATATTCTTGAAAAATGGGCATATTATTTCAAGAAGGCCATTAGACTCACTGACTTCTTCTTTCTTGTGAATTGTCTTCGATTCTAAGCCCTTACCCTTCTAACTCTTCGAAAGAGAGTCACCCTATTTCAGACCCTTATATTAGAGAGAGAATCATTTTCTATCCCAAAGGAAATATGAATGGGAAGATGGTGTCTGAGCTACCCTTGAGGCTAATTAGAAGAAAAAGATTACCTACCTTTACTGTAAAGATTTGAGGAAGCCTGCTCCGAGTAAACTCGTGATTCTCTTAGGAAGAAAATGTTCTACATCTAGGAGGGAATGAATTCATACTGCCATACACTCAGCCGCTGCAACAGTATCCCTATTAGATATAGATTCAGATACTACTCTTTGTGACACATGCGTCAATGACTTTTTAACTATCCTTCGGGTGGAATAAGATTAGTAGTTAAAGGAGTCGCATCAAAGGCAATGAAATTGTGTTGTGGAAATAAGTATGATCTTGTGGTAAAATGACTGGTATTCAATCAATTAGGTAAGTCTTACTTAAACAGCTTCGCTTACTTCCCCATCTCTCCCAATCTCATGAGTTCAAACCGGGGCCAAGCTGAGCTTATAAAAATATGCGGCATGGTTAAATAAAGAGAGCATTCAACTCCAGTCTTTTATGTGGATCATAGAGGCAGATTTACCATGGGATGGATTCCCAATGGCTCTTAAGACCTTGCCTGGGAGTAGTGCGTTTAGCGTGGGAAAGATCCTCTTTACGGTGAAGGTAGGAAATCGATCGGAGGCTAAGGAGCGAATAAATTCCTTTGACCCCTTGTTTCGAGCCTTCCATTTTTTGAATTACTAAACAAGATCGGATGACACCGACACGAAAGGAAGCAAGAAATTCATCCTACTTTTTTTCTCAAAGACAGGCGCTTAGGGCATGAAAACCTATAATCTTCACCCATTAATTTAGACCGACCACTGACCTATCGAACCTTTTCAGACAAAAGTAATCATTTTTATGCTTAGAGGTCGTTCTACAAGGTACCGAAGTCATTCGATCCATATATAGATGAATAGTACCGGTGGAGTCAGACGGTGCTAGTGCTCTCACTTATGGAAAATGGGGCTTCCGCATTAGAAAGAAGAGCAGCACCTCAACCAGCCACAGCCACATTAGCAATTCGTGTGGAATCAAACTAAACTAAGGTCAAGGAAGGCTGGGGTGACCAAATCGAGGATGATGAGCTATTCAAATTAGACGAAGAATTTGACACAGGTGCAGCAAGGACAGAGGTTTCATCCCAAATAAGAAGTGTTATAGGTGAGTGAGCCTATGAATGACCACAGCTTATCAAATTAATTGCCAATTGAGGCAACAAACTTGAACCGATCATTTGGAATGAAGGCCAATATGGGTAAAAGGCTTTAAGTTGTTGACCGCAGGCAAGGCTAGGTCTTGGGAATCAAAGCTTCCAGAACTGGCCCTACCCTTTTCTTTATTGCTTACACTACTACAATTTTGGTTTTAAATGACAATGAAAATCCGTCATGATAACCTTATAATGACGGCTGACCGCATGTCATCTATCGGGCTATCATCTTCACTCTTTTTCAACAAACATTATCATAATAGGGTGCCGTGAAAATCAATTAGATAATGGAGAATCCCCGTCATCGTAGGTTTCGCCAAAAACTATTAGATGACGGGGAATCCTCATCATCATAGGTGCCACCAAAAGCATTTTGATGACGGGAATCCCCGTCATCTAATGTCCAAATTATTTTTTTAAACTGTCATGGAAAGGGAAAAAATGCCTTTTCATGATAGTTTTTTCATTTAATTACCTTCTCACGACAGATTTTTTTATATACATTAATGTCAAAATAACAACATGCAAAGTTGAATAAAGGAAAAGAATGCTTAATATCGTAGTGATATTTCATCCTTGTAGTATATGAAATGACTTATGAGGTACAACACTAACCAAATGATTGCAAAAAAAGATTTCAAATCTAGACAAATGATGGTTTTATAAAAGTTGAAATACAAAACTTTATAAATTTTCCTAGGTTGACATAAAAACATCAAAGATATAATAATAAAATATTCAACAGTACCTAACTTTTCCTAAAAGCTACCTTCTCAGCAGGAATGTAACATTGACCATCTAGTTTGGCATCTCTAGTTGCAAAGCGAGCCATTAGCATATGTGCAGACATTCCAACACTAGCAGTACATACCATAGTCTTAAAAAACCCCATCTAAGTCTGACATCTAAAAAGCTTCATTACAGCTTACAGCCTATATATAACCTTAGTTAATTTAGTAACAAAAAATTAATTGCTCCACGAGAAGTGTATGTGATCTAACCTGCACTTTATTGCAATGCTTATGCAATATATTATAGAACTTATCAACTACCTGCAAAATGCCCAAGGCACGATGTATCAACATAGAAGAAATATATGCAATATATTGTAAATAAATTTAAATGCTCAAATACATGTAATATCTGATAACTTACGTCATCATAAACTTCAAAGTTGTCCGGTAAAATAACAAGGTGGGGATAAAGAGCTTTAGTATCTATAACAAACATTCCTACCTTAACCCCTAAGGGATATGGGGAGTAGGACGTTATAAATGAGAAACCCCTTCAGCACCTTCTCAAAACCCTTCACTGGCATAAATAGAGTTAATACAAGAAAAATCTACCATAATCTCGAGCGTAAAGACTACATATGAGGAAAATGAGAATAGAGATGTGGATTTTCCTGTTGGATTTGGAGGTGGAGTAGCAGTGAACATGACTCTTGCAGTAGCTCTTGCAGAAGGGGAAGAAATACGAAAAAGAGGAGCTCCAGGCATAGGAGTTCATTCAACTGTAATAGGAGAAGTGAAAAAGTAGTAGTAGTAGCACGCGCTTCCCTAGTAGTAGGAAATGAGGTTAGAATTAGTGCGCTACCTTCTCCTCAAGGCCTCCTCAATCTTCTTGGACTTGGTTTATATCTGATTTCACCTGAACTGCTAATGTAAGGTTTTTTTGGGAAATGGCACCGGCATACTTTTTGTCTAAATAAGTTATCGTTCATCTTCCGATAGTTCTGACTTGCAAAGTAAGTTCTGAAAACTGGCAACCTATGACCAAAAAGTTAAAAATTAGGCATAGTAGCTGATAAAGTAGAAGGTCGGATTCTATATTCTATAGCCTATGCGCCTGCTTTTGATGCGATAGGAGTAGGATTCTGGTGTGACTTCCTATGGTTGGCATGTCATAGAAGGATGTTAGCAAAATAAGAAGAACTAGAGGCTCATGTTGGTCAAGCGAACTGATTCATTTCATTATTCACCTAGTCTTAGCACCCCCACTCTAAGTGGGAGTTAATTTGTGACAATCACTAAGCACAAAAGACATAAAGGTAAGCTTACCAAGAAACTGGAAATCAAGGCTAGAATTTGGCATATACTCATATACAAGAAGCTTTTTATCTTCTTCAGTGCAATAACCCAAGAGTTTTACAAGATTTATGTGTTGCATCTTGGCAATCAATTATACTTTATCTTTAAACTCTTGTAAACCTTGACCAGAACTCTTTGAATTTCTTTTCACAGCAATCTCCCTTCCATCTTCTAACATACCCTGAATGTAGGATTAACCGACATGTTTGATTAGTTAACAAAAACTAGAAAAGCCTCAGTGGTAATTATATAAAGAAAAGAGAACTAATTAAAAATAATAATTTACCCTATAAACAGTTCCAAAGCCACCTTCCCCAAGTTTGTTCTTATCGGAGTAGTTATTAGTACTCTCTGGAATTGTAGATAATGGGAACATCACGACGAGCTTTTTGTTCACCGAATCCCCAAATTTCCCCGTAAATGATAAGTCATGTACTGGATTTTCACTTGATGTTCCTATCATAAAAAAACAAATTAACACTTGTATAATTACGTACCTAGTCATATGTTTTATGTACTACGTACCGTCTAAGTTCTTACCTCTTCCAATAACTTATGTCTGGCTGAAGACATTAAAGCAAGCGCTAGCGGGAGACAACCCGATTTTATTTCTGTTATTTTATTTTTTTAGTTTTTTTAATTATTTTCTTTTGCTTATTTTATTTTTGTTTTTCTTCAGGTTTTATATTAAAAAAATTATGGACGAATTTGGCTCATGCACTTTCCTCTCAGTTTGGGACAATATGAATAATGCAGAGAATGACGAGGATGATAGCTCATCAATATTCAAGAAAGTCCTCCCTACTTACTCCTTTTACATATTTTCTTTTCATTGTGGACAATGAAAATTTTTAGTTTGGGGGTGGTGGCTTTAATTTTTCATTTTTTGGCGTCCTGTTGTAGACAACACTAACACCTATGATGAGACTGGTTTTTAATTATTGATAGCTTTGGGAAAAAGGTTGAATTTGTTATCTGTGTGTTTGAACCAATTATTGATTTACATTTCACTAGAGAATTTCGACATATTGAGCACTTAGCCTTGAGCGTTTGATTATCTTTTTGCTTAGAGAAGGTTTATGTGACTTAATAAATCATTATGATCTCATAAGAACTCTAGAATAAATTTGATTATTGTTCGAGGTAAAATTCTAGGCTACGCTTCACTTAGGACATGATTTATGCCATCTTTAGACCGTTTGAGCTTTTCAAACCAACCTGTGCATAATTATTTTCCTAGTCATCTCTGTTGAGCCTAAACAAAGCCATTTTTTATCACCCGTAATAATTTCACAATCTTATAAAATGTTTTCCCTAGTAACCCTTTTTACTCATAGTATTTGGATGTTCTGAGAAAATACTTGGAGCTATGACAATCTAGGTGGATGAAAGGAGTTTTCATATAAACAAAAATTGTGAATAAGTTTAATTTCATAACCTCTTGGACTTGAGTGACTAAGCTCGAAGGGAAGTCTTAAAACCTAATACCCTAAGACCAACTGATTTGAAAGCTATTTGCTGAAAACTCGTTAAGGAAAAGAGAAGCTTAAGGAAATCAAATTAAAAAAAATTGTTGCTCATGGTTGATAATTCAAGAGGTGGAATGACAAGTTTGGGTGAAGGATATTATTTCAGATCAATCTTTACCCATAGTCACACATGTATTCTAGGAATCAACAAGCTTAACTCAAAACCCTAGCCATAATGCCTATGAAAGTCTTAATGATCCAAAGTGTTGTGGTTTACCTACATTAGAGGAGAGTGAAATGAAAAATTGGCTTATGAAGTTCTAATCTATTTATAGATTAATGGATCCGCTTTTGCGAGACTTGGTTGTATAAACTCACTTGAGATAAAGAAGTTGGACGACTTAAGGTAACATATAATCATTATGATGGAAGAAGGTCCTTATTTCACTGGGGGAAGTGTGAATCCTCATTCTCATCCTAGGCATCTTCGACGTAGGATGCCAAACACATCCCCTCTTTGTGAGAGAGAAGGGGTTCCAAGTGCTTTGAACATGAATGATTTTTATCATCGTTTCTCGCAGACAACGCCAACTGTTGAAGCCGAAAATCTCAACAGTACTGTTACTTGTCTCCCGTGGTGATTATAGAACTTCAACGGTGTCATCAAAGGCATTCTGCCCTTTAACTGGAACTTCTCTCGACCTCAGCATCCGTAAAACATAATAAAAGAACCCGAAGAGAGAGGGAATCGGGGGATGGATACCTTTCCTAAGAGCCGCCGATGCCTAAGTCAGTATCTTGGCATTATTTTGGTATAGTTTCCTTATTGGAGAAAATCATATACCTCTTTCCTTAGTAGATGGGGGTATTTGTACCTGAAGTTTTTCGAGGAAGTGTGTAGAGGAAGTCTCGGGAGTGTGCTGGGGAAGCTTCCTAGGACACGAGGTATGTCCTTGATTGGACAGGAAGGAAACGACCTTTGACATAAAGCGACAGGCATTAAATGTTAACATACCTTCGTAGTGACCAAACGGGGAGGCTATTTATGATATCATACCATGACGATTGGACCTGTTGGGTGCTTAGGCATGTAAGAAGGTGCCATCTGAGATGTTACTTTCAGCGGGTAATGATGACATTGGTACTCGAGGTTAACCAAGCTCTCTTTTGTAGATTTCATATATTGTTTCGCATGTGTTTAGGTCTGTGTAACTCTAGTTCCTCGGGGCACACCAGCTGAGGTCATTTCTTCTCCTTCAACACTTTTCCCTCGTCGTGAGCTTTCTGTTGCGGTGCGATACGTGTTGCTTTTGTCATTGGTGCTTGGAAAAATACCCATAACAATATGTTAATGCATTTCCAAACTCTATTTATATGAATTTTCATGTTTCTAATAACATAAATATTACTAAATGTTAATTTAGAAATTTTTACGAATAAATTATGATTGACTTATAAATAAAAATTTGTTGTATAAAAGATCTTTCATATGTATGGATATTCATGTATATAATTACATAATAGTATAAAAATATTTTATTTTACTAACTATTAATAAATAAATTATTATAGAAAATAAACTTCCATTTAGGAATTAAATGACAAAATATGAAATACTTTTTGTATTATATTTTAAGAAACTTTAAAGAATCAAAATGAGAATCAAAAGTTTATTTCCTTAAACTTATTTTAATATAGTATTATATTATTTGGCATGAGAGAACTATTAAGATATCTCAAGGTAAAACTTATAATTTAGTTCAATAATAGACACGATAATTTTTAGAATAATTGATGGCAAATACATGAAAAATAAAATTTGAGAGGTCACCCCATCTCATTGTCTAAATTATTTGATCCTATCTATATTATTAATTTTGTTAGATTACAAAACAAAATTCAGTTGATATCAATTTATATTACATAACAAAATTAAAAGGAAATATAGAATAAAATAAATAAAAAAGAATTTGAATTAATATGTACGAATATCGGAGGACTTTTACTTTTAATATGATAAAAGAATCGTGTATTCCATAAACTAAAAGTAAATTAAAATACTGAAAAGGGAAGCAGCAAAAAAACAACAACCACATAAAATAGACATGAAAAAACTATTGTCCTCACTAATGAAAGAATCTCTCACATAATAATATATATATATATATAATATGTTAAAATGTGAAGTAAGGGAGCAACTTTTTTAACGAATTTTGTCCATTTTTATTTTTATTATTAGTAAAATACCCTTTCTAGAATACACACGGCACACTTTTTGTCAAAATGTATTAAAATGAAACAGTTGAAAATGATTTTTGAGAGATAACTTTTGAAATGTAATATAATAAAAAATAATTTTTAAAATGTAGTATTCAATAATGTAATAGTTTTACATTCATGTATTTCTACACCATATTCTTATATTTATTTTGATTTAATTTTTCTGATTGTTCATGGTGTATTACACATGATTGGATAGTGTACATAAAAATATTGTTTATGATTATATTATAAATATAATAGATTTTATTTATGAGTGACATTAATACTAATTAGAAATGATACTTGCAAAGCACGTAACATTGGCGTACTAATAAAAAATTAGGTACATGTACCAAAAAATAAAATGTTACAACTTATAATGGTATGTCACAACCTTCTGTCCTAAAGATATATTGTTAGTTATTATCATATTCTCTCAATCAAATGTCAAATAAATTTACGCTAAGAATTTAAAAATATTAACGAGTACGTAGTGTTTAGGGATAACTTCTCTCATTTTATTGATAAATATTAACTTATTAACAATGAAAACTAGATAACAAAATATTAAGAAGTGGAATAGCAATATAAATTGGGAGATGAAAAGTTCTTTTCTTGTTTTAGGGAGATGGAAAGTTAGAAACATAAAGAATAAATTTTACATAGCATATTTTTTACGAATTAATGAGAGTTGTGAAACAGCCAGAAATTAGAGAGATTGATTTCACTTTTTAGGTTCCTAAATTAAATTACTACTATACTTTCAACATACACAAGATCATCTATTGGTAATGAATATAATGATTCAATGAGTTTTTAAAAAAATCTTTATATATATATATATGTATATATATTTAATATGTTAAAAGTGTGATGAGAATGAGAATCATTTTTAGACAACTTTATCCACTAATTATTTTATAATTTCCAAATCAATCATTGAATTCATTAATGATGCATTATTATTAGTCATTTTTTCTTTTTTTTCTTTTTTCTTATAATTGTGGTGTATATCTTTATAAAGCTTTTACTTTCTTTCTTCTTCTTAATTTCAATTTTATTTTGTAGGTTAGATAATATTTAAGTTATTTCGTTCATTAATAAATGTATTAAAAATTCAATCATTTAAAAATAAAACATGTTATTAGTTTATTTGTCATAAAAGATTAAAAAGTAATATATTAAAAATATGAAAGTAAAAAATATATCCTAGGCAATGCTCGTATGCTCTTCTGACATAAATGTTTTATTTCGAGAAATTTTAGTGAGTAAGATTTATAAAAATTAAAATATTATTTTCTGATTTTGTTTATAAATAAATATATTTTATTAAATTTTTTTTAAATAGACAAATAATATATAAGAAACAATCAAAATAGATTTATAAATTGACAGGATTAACATTAACCCCTTGGAAAATAGCCTCATTTCTACCTTTCCAGATGTACCAACATAAGAAACCAAGAAGGATAACATTTTCTTTACTGCTGTCTGGATGGGAATTGAGTTCAAATAATCTGCTTCTAAGCCAGGAACCAATAAATTGAGAAGGGCAAAGATAACAGTTCAGTTGGAGAGTAGAGCACCCCCAAACTTTGTTGCACCACTCACAACCAAACAGTAAGTGTTCAACAGATTCCACCTCATAGCAGCAAAAAGGGCAGATAGGATCTTGAGAAAGACCTCTTTTCCAGAGATTTTGCTTAGAATGAATAAAGTTTAGAGTCAGGTTTCCATAGAAAAAAATTGATTTTAGTAGGTAAAGGGAGTTTCCATAATTGTTTCCAAAATGCAGTCCACCATCAGAGGAAGATGGGGCTGATCACTCACCAACACTAAACTTTTCTTCAAAAATTGCATGATAGCACGATTTTACAGAGAACACTCCATTTTTAGTATGGGGCCACACAAACTTATCAGCTCTGTTAGAAATATGCACAGACGTGATCTCTTTGCAAGTCCAGGGGGAAAGCAATGAAGAATCTTCTCTTTATCCCACTGGCCTGAACTAGAAATCACATCAGAAACAGTAGAATCACAGCTCTTGAACTCATCCAAGTTAGATCTAGTCCAAGAATCATTTCATATGTTAATAGACAGACGAGAACCGATACTCCACGTAGCATTTATCCTGGTGACTTCTTTACTTAGTCATAGGCTCTTCCAACCCCAAGAACCTGTTTTGGAAGCTTCAGCATTAATGAAATCAGACTAAAGGAAGTAAATACTCTTAAGAACTCTGGCACAGAAACATTCAAGATTATTCAGAATTATCCAGGCTTGTTTAGCCAACATAGCGAGATTAAAAGACTCCAAATTCTCTGAATTCCAGCCCAAAATCAATTATTGTGCTAAGCACAAAACAATATCAATTAATACTAACATGCATTTTAGTAAGGTCTGTGGAAAGTTCTCTAAGAGTTTGGCTTCAAGAAAGAAATTGATAGACGAAATAGAAAATAAGATAAAATTCAATTTCTAAAACTGATACTTGAATTTTCCTTTTATTCCACAGATATGAAGAATAGAAAGTAAGAAAAACGATTTTTGTGTAAAGGAAACAAAAAAAAAATGAAGAAACTCTACATGAACTATAAAGTACATAAATAGTAGGTGTGGAGCCATGATCTAAATGCTAAAACACTTGTGGACTCTGTCACACCTTTGGATGTGAAATCAAAAGACAAGATGGAGAGAAGGTAAACGGTGTTAGTGGACTTTGATGAGATGGCTTTGATAACCAATATTTGAAGTAAAAAAAACATGTTATAATAGGAAAGTCTTATATCTTAAAATTAATTCATCAAGTTGATGATAAAATACACGGACGTTTCAGTGAACATTATGCACTTGTTACATAACAACCCTTTAGAAGAAGGGCCAAGCAAGGGGGACAATGGATATGAGAAATAGAGGTTTGGGTTTTAGAGGGATTTAGTTTTGCTCATATATTACAAGAGATGCTTATTTATAAATCTGATCATATTCGAGCTAGTCACATGTCAATGATTCATTTGAGGGAGATTGAAAATTGTGATACTCCACATAATTGTTTCCCTGAATCGCCTTCTTCATGACCGTGTGCCATAGATGGTTCCCTCAGACACTAACACGCATTGAAAGAGTGATGAAAATGTGGGGTTTGTCAATTGAAATAACTAATAACCAACAAAGAAGAAGATAGAGAAGAAACTGAGTTTTTTTCTAAGGAGGGGATGGAGTGAGGATGATGTGAAAAAATTACCAGCGTGTCAATTTTTAGGTGGATACATAATATATTTCAGTAACATAGATATCAACGATATATGGTGTTAACAAGTCATCAAAGTGTGTTATTGAAATATTAATGGAATGTTTTATGTGAGACAATTATAAAATTACAAGGTTTAAAGTGACTTTTTATTGTTTAGGGTCTATTTTAAAACTGACCCCAAACTATAGGGGATCACCTTAAATTTTATTCAATATGTATCACGTAATTTTTAAAATTCTCTTTTGACATTTTTTAAAGATTTTCTTTTAACCACATTGCATCAGTAAACACATTTTCTTTTCATAGGAAGGATGTTTGCTGTCATTATTTTTTTTGTTACACTTCCATTCATTTATGTACTAAGTTTGAAATTCTTGTGTTTTCATCTTTTTTGAACGTACATTATACTTTTCTCACATTATGAGTCACTAGCTTGCAAACCAACCATATAATTATGTTTTTGTGACATGATTTATTATATAGTGTGATTAGATCAATTATCTAATAGAAAAAGTATTGGAATTATGTCCACAAAATAGGGTGTAATAAATATTTATGAATAAACAGTTATTTCTTTGAGATTTATGTATTACTGATTTTTATGAATAAATGAAAGTTTCATTTAATTAAAGTGGGTCTGTAATTTACTTAAGTCCTGGAACTATTATCAGCGTAAGAAGAGTAAAGACCGAGTGGTCTTCTAAACAAATTCTTCTGAGATGGTTCAAAATGTTATTCGCAGTCGTAGAATCGACTAGCCAATCGAATCAAATTACGACTGTTAGGTTGAACTAAATGATGTGGGTCTTAGGACATGGGAGTGGAGACTCTAACGGTTTACCCAAACATGTTATGGAACATGTTAAATATACCAGTAACTAATTAGTTTAGAGCAAAGCTGTTTAACTAGCTCTAAATCTAGTTATACACCTTAAGGGTATTTTTGTAATTACGTTAATCCTGAAGTGAATACAAAACTTGACCTAGTTGCTCGCGATCTTTGATTCACCAAAGGAGTGAGTTCGAATTGTCAGATGTTGGGACCGTGACTAAATTATGTTGGAGTTGTGTGGTTCACAGATATGAAATTCATGGCATGATTGCAAAAGCAACAATATCACCTTATACTTTATTCATGAGTGTGTGAATAAATAAACCGGCCAGTACTCGATGATATGAGTCATTGAATAAGACATGGTGAATTGTACGAGACACTTCACAGTTATGTCTTTCTTATTCACAGTCAATAAAAGAGTTAAGGAAATAATAACTAGATGGGTAAAATGGTAATTTTATGGCATACTCTTGTTACTGATATTCACTAAGAGTAATATCATAAAATACTATGTGGACCGTGAAATAAAAATATTTATTTGCACCAACAGAAAATGTAGCGCGCATGAATCGAGAGTTCATTCGACATCAGATCTCATAGTGGAGTTGTACGATGTCGGGATTAAATAAGTCAGAAATTTATGAAGGTAAATTAGTCAGGTATTTGATTCCAAAACTTTATTCATGTGGGTACATTGGGTTTCAGAAGTAGCTCATAATGACATGAATAAAAAAACAACGTCAGTTGGACCAAAAACATATTTTGGACCATTATACACTTCCCGAGCTCGTATGAGATGGGTGTCATCACTATATTAGTGAAGACCAAAATTAATGTTCAAATTGATTATTTTTTATTTTATAATTATTAGATAATTAGTAAATAAAATTAATTAATTAATTAATTTGGATCAATTTAAGTCATCAGTTTAGACAGATGAATTTGAACATAATTTTGGCTTTAGGAGAAAAAGTGAAAATCGCATATAAGTGTATATGGAGAGGGGAATATCAGTTTTGACGTATAGGGGTATATGGGTAAATTCTGTAATTAAATATAAAAGAGATTGAATTAAGGCCGCATCCCTAAGTGTGTCAATCAGAGTAGAAAAAGTTTCTTTTTTCCTCCCTACACTGTTGCCACCGAAAAACTATAGGGGAAGAGAATATTTTATTTTCTCTTCCACAGTTGTTTTGAGAGTCCACACTCAATTTTTACACATATCCTTGAGAGATATACTTCTGATTCTTATGAGTAGTTGTCGGTGTGAAGATCAAATTACAAACTTTGTGAATCTTAGGAACGAGAGACGCGAGATAGAAATTAGATTCGGCCAAATTAGAATTTCTCCATTACAAGAAAATGTATAAATAGTTTTTATCTCTTCTCGATACATTTATACAATTATGCTTGTTCATTGGTTGATTTTGTTTAATTCAATTAAATGTTTGTATGAAAATTTTTTATATTCCGCTCATGAATTAGTCGTGGTTCATTAATTTTCTTCAAAATCTAAAACCTAATCCAATAATTGGTATCAGAATCAGATTTTTGAATATGAATATTATGTATCTAAACGTATGAATGGATGAATATAATGATATTGACATATATTTTTGTATGGTAGATTCAAAACATGTTTGAATGTGTTTTTTGGATGAATCTCGATCGATTAGTTCTAGATGTTATTTTTTTGTTTTAGAGTACGCTGTAATTGTGGCATAAGATTTTATGTAATTTAATTTTACAAGTATTATATCGTTAAATTCTATGTAAATCAGCCACGAACTCTTCCCGATCGAAATCTGCACGTAATCTGAGGTTCACCATGCCGTTTGCCATTGTCCGTTGCCTCGTGCTATCGTGCACCACCACTCACCGTTGCCCGTTGCAGTGCGTCGCCATCCGATGTTTGCCATGCCATCACTAGGGTTTAGGAAACCCTAGGGGGCAGCACTAGGGTTTAGGAAACCCTATTGGCCTAAGACCATGTTAGGCCTTAGGCGCGGGCCTATCAAGCCTTTTGAGGTTTTGGGCTGAACAAGGGTTGTTTGACCCAAATGATTCGCAGGAAATTGAGATGTGATTTCAAGCCCAATCCAGTCCCGAAAATTATATTTATTTAATTTGATAATTTTCCAACACTAATTAATTACTACTAATTTTGTAAATCAATTTTAAAATATATCAATTCATTAATTTACTTGGTAATTTTTTATCAAAGTAAAACTTGTGGGAAAATGAATTTTAAATTGAATTTTAAATTTTAAAAATGGGACTAGACCTTGGTAAAGGATTATAAGGAGGTGAGACTTCCTGAAAGAGAATGAGATAATTATAGACATCATCAAGACTAGCATTTAAATTATTATAATTTAATTAATATTCTTTTTATGGGTTGTAATTAGAAATGAGCCATAGAGAGGTTAATTTTAAATATATGATTTACTATGAATCTCGCATCCTCATATAACATGCCATATAGGAATAGAGATATGTCAATATCAAATTATCATGTAATATGTACATGCATCATTGTAGTTTCAATTTATAATGAGTTATAATATTAAATAGAGTGTAAATTTCATAAATATTATAATTTTTAAATTTTATAAAATTTAATAATTTTTGAAACTTGCTATTCAAATTTATAAAGAGTTATATTTTTAAAAAAAGCAAAGAAAAATCCAATTTTTTCAAAAACTATGTGAGAGAGTCGTTTACGTTGAAACATTCTCAAGGTCCCCAATGCAAACTTGATCATGGGATGAGGAATGGTTTAAAGCCACCCTAGCGGTCCTTTCTTCAGTGGGCTAAACTTGAGATTCGTGTCACTTTGAGTTATCGAATTGTTTGCGAAGCTAAAGCTTGTAAAGGAAGTGGTGAGGCAGGACCGTTCCTAGATTGACCGTTAGTTCATAGCGACCTTTCAAGTTGATGCGTTGATTAAACACTTAGACTGAAGCACGTTGAAATCTCTCATAGGAGCTAGTCAATGGGGTTAAGGTGACCAAAATCATTGGTGAGTGGTTGAGCTAGATGTAGTGATATCTTAATAAGCGTTAACCAAACGAGAATAGTCTCGATGTGATATCAGGTAGCTAGGGCGTTGTCCTTAGATGAGACGAGCTATCATTGTTGATCGTAACATCATGGAAGAAATATGTTTTTATCGGATTTTTAAATATTTAAGTATTTGCATCATGCATCATACTTTCCTAAATGATTAAGTATTCATTTTCACCACTTTATTTATTCTTTTCAGTAATCATGTCATTATCCTCCCTCAAGAATCTTGAATGCAAAAAAACTCACTGGTGAAAATTACATGGATTGGAAATGTAATCTTGATATCGTATTGACGGTAGAAAAGTACAAGTTCTTGCTCACCCCCCATTGTCCACTTAAGCCTATTGCTGAATAGACTCAAGAGAAAAACGATGCATATGCTTATTGGTTGCGTTCTGATGAGATCGTCAGATGCTACATCTTTGAATCAGTTAGCAATGTATTGCAACAACAACAACAGAACATGGAGACTGCCACTGATATAATGTTGAACATCACTTAAATGTTCGAGGATCAGGGTCGTCAAGCCAAATAAGTTGCTATGTGAAACTCCATGAACTGTCAGATGAAACTCAGAACTCCTATCAGAAAAAATATGATGCTGATAATTAGTTATCTAAATGAGATGGAGATCATGCGAGCTAAAGTAGATGGCGAGACTCAAGTTGATATGATCCTTGAATCCTTTCCAAACACTTTTGAGAACTTCAAACTTAATTATTCGATGAATAAGTTAAGGTGCTCTCTTCCGGAACTCATGAAAGAGTTGCAAGTTGCTGAGACCCTATCTCTAAAGGGCAAGAGAAAAAATGGAGAGACAGACTTTACTGAAAGTAAGCCTTCCACTTCTAGCACCGAAAAGAAATACAAGAGAGGTCTGAAGAAAGCTAAGAAGGAGAACTCAAAAGTTATGAAAGGCAAGGTCCCTGTGAAAGTGGACAAGTCAAAAAACAAGTGTCATCATTGTGGAGTCGCAGGTCATTGGAAACCATTACAAACATATATGCCATGGTTCCTTACTTCGACAAGGTACAAATATCTAAAATTGATATTTTTAGATACCTTTTTAGACCTATTGCCGATACTAAGTAGCAGCCAAAAATTTGCATCCTTTTTTCATGATATTATGCATGGATCAGACATATCATGGCAAATTCTTCAGAAAAATGGTGTCTTCCACAATGGAATCTGATAAGTGAGATTTCGAGTAAGTGTTTACATAATCTTCTTATGTTCGAAGAAATGATTCATCGAAATAATGAGTCATCATTGATATCGACACATCTGAGATCGCCAAATATTTAAGAGTTCCTTTATTCAATCCTTTTCCTTCTTCTTGTTGCTGGATATCTCATTTGTACACATCTTTTCTTTGTTTCTCAAGCCTATAGTGAGTTGCAGACAGAATTCGAAAAGGTCAAATCTTTGATGATTCCATCATACACGATTAAGTTGCAAAAACTTCTAGATAGGTATCCCACATGTGAACTGAATTCTTTCTGGTTAAAGAATTTCAGTCTAGTTGCTCTGGAACAATTAGGAGATTTTCTAGAAGAAATATGGGGTTCTGCTTCTGGTGGCAACATGCTATGGGGTGGTGGTCCCGCTTATGGGGTCAAATCAATATGTTCTAAAAATAAAGAATGGAATATCAATCTCATCGATATCATCGATCTCATAAGTATCATACCAAATCCCATCAATCGATTCGCTTTTTCGAGAAATAAGAGACATCTAAGTCATATAAGTAAAGAGATATATTCATTGATAAGAAAAAGAAAAAAATGTGAACGGTGATCGGATTGATGATGAAATAGAATCCTGGGTCTCGGATAGTGATTCTATTGATGATAAAGAAAGAGAATTCTTGGTTCAGTTCTCCACCTTAACGATAGAAAAAAGGATTGATCAAATTCGATCGAGTCTGACTCATAGTGATCATTTATCAAAGAATGACTCTGGTTATCAAATGATTGAACAACCAGGAGCAATTTACTTACGATACTCAGTTGAAATTCATAAAAAGTATCTAATGAATTATGAGTTCAATACATCATGTTTAGCAGAAAGACGGACATTCTTTGTTCATTATCAGATAATCACTTATTCATAAACTTCGTGTGAGGCTAATAGTTTTCATTTCTCATCTCATGGAAAACCCTTTTTTGCTCTGCTTAGCCCTATCCCCCTCTAGGAGTATTTTAGATATAGATTCTATAAGAACTGGATGATCCTATTTGGTCAAATACCTAGCGACAAACTCCTATGTTCCTTTCATTACAGTATTTCTGAACAAGTTCCTGGATAACAAGCCTAAGGGTTTTCTTATTGATGATAGTGACGATATTGATCCTAGTGACCATATTGGTCATAGTGGTGATATTGATGATAGTGATGATATCGACCGTGACCTTGATATGGAGCTGGAGCTTCTAACTATGATGGATGCGCTAACTATGGATATGATGCCAGAAATAGAGTGATTTTAAATCATCCTTCAATTCGAATTAGCAAAAGCAATGTCTCCTTGCATAATATGGATTCCAAACATTCATGATCTGGATGTGAATGAGTCGAATTACTTATCCATCGGTCTATTAGTGAACTATATCTCCAAAGATTATGAAAGATGTTCCACTAGAAATACTATTGTTATTCCGACGACTCATATTCCCTAAAAAGTGGATCCCGCTCTAACAGCTCTGAATAAATTAAAAACATGCATTAAAATACAAAGGCTTCTTATTCCACAACAACGGAAGCAGTTTTTCACTCTTTCATATACTAGGGGATATCACTTGGAAAAGAATGTTCCATACTAATGGATTCGGTCCATATAATAGATTCCAATGCACGAGATCTTGTAGCACTTTCAATGAGGCCTTGTCGATTAGTATTACGCAGAAGAAATCCATTATAGACACTAATATAATTAGATTTTCTCTTCATAGACAAACTTGTGATTTGTGATCCCAAGTAAGATCTGTTCAGGATCATGGGATCCTTTTCTATCAGATAGGAAGGGTTGTTGCAAAAATGTACTTCTAAGTAATTGCTCATAGATCCTATATATACCTATATGAAGAAGAAATCATGTAACGAAGGGGGTTCTTATTTGTACAAATGGTACTTCAAACTTGGAACGAGCATGAAGAAATTAACGATACTTCTTTATCTTTTGAGTTGTTCGGCCAGATCGATTGCTCAAGACCTTTGGTCTCTACCCGGACCCGATGAAAAAAAATGTGATCACTTCTTATAGACTCATTGAGAATGATTCTAATCTAGCTTATGGCCTATTAGAAGTAGAAGGCGCTCTGGTGGGATCTTCACGGATAGAAAAGGATTGCAGACGATTTGATAATGATCGAGTGACATTGCTTCTTCGGCCCAAACTAAGGAATCCCCTCGATATGATGCAAAATGGATCATGTCCTATCGTTGATCAGAGATTTCTCTATGAACAATATAAATCAGAGTTTGAAGAAAGGGAAGGAGAAGGAGTCCTCGACTCGCAACAGATAAAGGAGGATTTATTCAATCACATAGTTTGGGCTCCTAGAATATAGAGCCCTTGGGGCTTTTTATTTGATTGGATCGAAAGGCCCAATTCATTGGGATTTCCTTATTGGGATAGGTCATGTGACTCACTCTATTTTTTCATGGATTGTAGACTCTGCAGTTATTAATCATGTTTGTTGTTCCCTACAGGGGTTCAGGGAAAGAAGAAGGCTTAACGAGGGCGAGTTCAGCTTCCGTTGGGGGAATGAAAAACTAGTATCAGTTGGAATTACTAAAATATTTTTTAAGAATAGTTATTTGATTTTGCAAAATGTTTATTGTATCCCAATTTTTGGTAAAAACTTTATTTCAGTAGCCAGTTTAATTGAACAAGGATTTTCTTTAAATTTTATTGATAATGATATTGATATTCTTTAGAAATGATTACTGAATTACTACTGCAGGCATGATAAACAACATTTTCTATGTAAAATCAAAAGTTCCAATGATGTATGACACTGAGGTAAATATTGATTTACAGAAGGAAAATAAAAGGTTGAAGCCCGACTCAATCGATCTAACCTACTTGTAAAACTTGCGTCTTGGTCACATTAGCCTAAACAGGATTAAGAGACTTGCAAATGACGGTCCATTGCAAACCTTAAGTGTGGGATCGCTACCCATGTGAATCCTACATAGAAGTAAAATGACAAAGAGACCATTTTCAGTGAAGGGTGAAAGAGCCACTCAATACCTCGAACTCGTACATAGTGATGTATGTGGGCCATTGAATATCCAAGCAAGAGGAGGTTATGAGCATTTTGTAACATTCTCAGATGACTACTCACATTTTGGACATGTTTGTCTACTGCGCCTAAAGTTTAAAACCTTTGAAAAGTTAAAAAAATAAAAGGCTATGGTTAAAAAGCAATTAAAAAAATAAATCAAAACACTACGATCTGATCGTGGTGGAGAATATTTGCTAGGAGAGTCCGAAGACTGTCTTAAAGAGGAAGTATTCTTTCTCAACTTATAGCACCTCGCACTCCAGAACATAATGGTGTGCCAGAGAGAAGAAATTGAACTCTGTTGGATATTGGTTAGATCCATGATGAGTTACTCATCCCTCCCAGTTTCGTTCTGGGGATATACCTTGGAAACAACGGCATATATTCTAAACCAAGTTCTATCAAAGACGGTGCCTAGTACACCATATGAAAGATGGAGTGGACGAAAGTCATCCGTAACCCACCTTAGAATATAGGGATGCCCGGCACATGTGTTAAGACTGAAGACGGGCAAGTTGGCCAGTCGATCAAAATCTACTTGTTTTTAGGATATCCCAAGGGAACGAAAGGATACGTCTTTATAGTCCGATCGGAATTATGCACGTTTTCTTGAATAGCACTATATAAAAAGTGTGAAGTCGAGAAGCACACTTATGCTAGAAAAATTATTGAGTGGGAAAACAACAACTCCCCAATCGAGACATGTTCCCGAATCAATAATGGAAGAACCACAGCAGGAGCAGGAGCCTAAGGAGCCTCGACGTAGTGGGAGGGTTGTGAGACAACCTGGCATGTACATGTCTTATAGAGATTCCTTGACAACAATCTTATATAAGGGTCATGATGAACTTGTTTCCTACTCGCAGGCCATGGCTGGTCCTGACGCAAACCTATGACAAGACGTCATGAACGTCGAGATACAATCGATGTACTTGAAAAAAGTATGGAAGCATGTAGATATTCTTGAAGGGGTAAAACTCGTAGGGTGTAAATGAATTTATAAGAAGAAGAAAGGTCCATATGGGAATGTGGCGACATTCAAAGTTAGGCTTGTAGCCAAGGGCTACACCCAAAATGAAGGTATAGACTATGAGGACACCATCCCATTAGTGGCCATGCTGAAATCTATCTGAATCATCATGTCCATTGTTGTTGCCCTCGGTTACAAAATCTGGTAAATGGACGTCAACACTGCTTTTCTGAATGATAATCTTGAAGAGCACATTTATATGGCTCAACTAGACAGGTTCATGGAGAAAGACCAATATGGCAAGGTTTACAAACTACTGAAGTCTATTTATGGACTTAAACAGGCGTCATGTTCGTTGAATATCAGATTTAATGAAACTGTCAAGAACTTCAGTTTCGAGCAGTGAGTGGACGAACCTTGTGTGTATAAGTTGATACATGAAGAGAAGGTGATTTCTCTGGTCTTGTATGTGGGCGATATTTTATTCATTGAGAATGATGTAGGAAAATTGTCTGATGTCAAAATCTGACTTGCAAAGCAATTTGATATGAAAGATCGTGGATAAGCTGCTTTTTTCCTAGGTATTCAGATCTTTCAGGATCGAAAGAACAGACAGTTAGCACTTTCCCAAGCATCTTATGTTGATAAAGTGATGGATCGCTTCTGTATACATGACTCTAAGAAGGGATGTCTTCTCTTTAGACATGGAATCATCATCTCCAATGAGCAGTCTCCCAAGACTCCTCAAGAAGAGGAAAATATGACAAATCTTCTCTATGTCTCAGCCGTAGGAAGTCTCACATATGCAATGCTTCGCACTAGACCATATATTTGCTACATCGTGGGCGTAGTAAGCCATTTCCAATCTAATCTTCGACTCGAGCATTGTAATGCTGTCAAGCATATCCTCGAGTATCTTAGGAGAATGAGGAACTACATGCTTGTGTATTCAGGTATTGACCTGAATATGACAAGTTATACCAATCCTGATTTCCAAGGAGACAAGGATTAAGGAGGACCACTTCAGGATCAGTGTTCATCTTGAATGGTGGAGTAGTGGTATGAAGAAGTATCAAGCAATCTTACATCATTGATTCTACCATGGAAGCTGAGTATGTGGCGGCTTATGAAGTTGCAAAGGAGGTTGTCTGACTTAGAAAGTTTCTAAAAACTTTGTAAGTTATTTCAAATGCTGACAAACCTATGCCACTTTATTGTGACAACAGTGGGGCTGTACCAAATGAGGAACCAAGGAGCCACAAAAGATTCAAACACATAGAGCTGAAGTACCACTTATTTAGAGAGATTTTTCAGCGTGGAGATGTTGAAGAAACACATATATCGACGGTTAATAACTCAGCAGATTCATTCACGAAGACTTTAAGTAGTAAAGTCTATGATGGTTATCTAGAGGGCATGGGGATTCCAGATTGTACATGTAATACCCCAAGCATTATAAGGGGTAGATTTATAATTTAACCCCCCACTCACACCTATATGTACATACACCCAAATCCAACCCTAACTTATCTATGGCATTCGGTAATATCTCTCCCCATTCTTATTCACTCATACCATCGTGCATACACCCTAGTGTATCTACCCTATTCTCCATCTCTTTTGCACGAATCCATCCCCTGTAACTGCTCCCTTTTTCTTTTTGTTTCATTTTTCACTGTGTTGAGCACCACCTTGTTGTCGTTCTAAGTCCGTAAGTCTTCTTCCCTCTTGTTTGTCCTCTTCCTCTCTCTGATTCAATCCCTGAATTTCATATGTAATTGCAGCAAATGTTTTCTTCTCCTTGGCTCTTATCTATGATTCATCGTTGCATTTCTCACTCTTCGTTCGGTAAGTTTCTTTTCTCTTTTTGACTCTTTCTCTCTTGCCTCTGTTTCCCTTCCTTCTCCCAATTTCTAACCAGCGGAATGAATGGGTATTTTGAACAGTGGGTTAAATCATTTTTTTGTAAGTTTCAGATTAAATAGTTTTAATTAGTTTTCTTGTTTTGATTGTTTACGCAATGGAATTTTCTCATTTATTTGGGTAGGGTTAAATTTGATTGATATTATCTTTTCGGTGGCTTAGATATAAACTAATTTTGATTAGATTTTTTCTTCAAACAAATTCTGCTCTTAAGTTTTCTATGGGACTTTTAAAGCTTCATTTGATTGGTGGCGTATATTTAATAAACGGATTTCTTTTAAATTTATTCAAATTAAGAAATGTTTCCATTCTTTAAACAATTTTGATTTATGCATTTCACCCAAAGAACCGTTTTGAATCTTTGATTGGAATTGCCGATGAAGCCTTTCCCACTTCCTCTTCTTTCTTCTTCCATTTCCCCTTGTTTTCCCGATTCGGGTAGTGAACTGAGTCTTATGGTCGGTTCAATCAGACCAGACCAAACCAGTACTGCCCAACTAAATTAAATCGATTCAATCAGACCAGACCAAACCAGACTAACCCCAATCAAACTGAACCGGTTTAGACCACCTCTTTCTGATCTCACTTGCCCTCCTAGCTAATTAAATAATTGTAGTTATTATATGAATATTTTGTGAACTGGGATCCTTGGATTTCAGGCTATTAGTTGCTGAATTTAATTTGTATCAATCCATATAAGTGGATTTATATAGAATTCAATTCATATGTTATAAATATAGCATATATAATGTAAAATTATTTTTATTATTTCTTTATGTTGCTCAATCTTATGCTCAAGTGTGACATTTATTTTTTTATATCATAATGAAATTATTTACCATGTTATGTATGATTATATTTTCATTTATGCACGTAATAGGTATATCGTTTATGTTCATGAACAAGTTATATGTTTACTCATTTATAAGTGATAATGTGAATTATGAATCTTAACTCAAGTAAAATGATAAGTAAACAAAAGGTAGACTTAGTCATGTCATGTTATCAGCTATACGGTTGGGTGTCACCATGTTCATGTTAGCGTCGTTATGGTTCAGATAACTTTAAGTGACATCAAAATTTAGGACACTCAATCCGTCATATTCATGTTCATGTTACAAGTTCAAGTTTAAGTGTGAAACAATTCTGGTTAGGTTGTTAATCGGAGGATATACCTAGTCAAATTATGGTCAAGCAAGTACACATATCAACAAATATAACAACAAGTTCAAGTTATATGTTGACCATGAAACCAATTATGTTTATTACAAGTACTTTATGTTATTTAATAATGAAGTGAATGTGTTAAATTAAAGTTGCATGAGTTATATGTTTACATTTATGTCGTGTGAAGCTTAGTAGTATGTGTGTTTACTTATTGAGTATTTTTAATACTCACCCCTCCATAGATGAATATGTTACAGGTGATGGCGAGCAGCAAGAGTGAGGGACTGTCATAGTCAGCGAAAATATGAGATTTTCACTAACTATGATTATATGACATCAGAAACAGATTTCAGTTTAGTTATAATTGATTCAGGAGTTTATAAATTTTCACATTTTAGTCTTCGATAATATGTTTGACTTTCATGTTTATGGATTTTCGTAATCGACTTTGTTATAATTAGAGTTTTCAATTTGAGATTTTTCTCCAATTAGGATTTCAATTGAATTGAAGATTTTTGAATAAATGAAATTACGTGCATGTTTAACCCACAGAGATCGAGGCGTTAGAGTACAAGCCTACTTTAGTCCAACTGGAAGATTGTTGGAATTATGTCCATAAAGTAGGGTGTAATAAAAATTTATGAGTAAACAATTATTTCTTTGAGATTTATGTATTACTGATTTTTATGAATAAATGAAAATTTTCTTTAATTAAAGTGTGTATGTAACTTACTTAAGTCCCGAAACTATTATCAACGTAATAAGATTAAAGATTGAGTGGTCTTCTAGATAAACTCTTCTAAGATAGTTTAGAATGTTATTCGTAGTCTTAAGATCGACTGACCAATCGAATCCAATTATGACTGTTAGGTTGAACCAAATGATGCCGGTCTCGGGGCATATGAGTAAAGACTCTAATGCTTGATCTAAATATGTTGAATAACCAATTAGTTTAGAGCAAAGCCATTTAACCAGCTCTAAATCTAATTATTACACCTTAATGGTATTTTTTTAATTACTTTAATCTTGAAGTTAATACGAAACTTGACATAGTTACTCTCGATCTTTGATTCACCAAATGAGTGAGTTCGAATTGCCAGACAATACCTCGGCTCTTGGGACCGTGATTAAATTATGTTGGAGTTACGTGATTCACAGATATAGAATTCATGGTAAGATTGTAAAAGTAACAATATCACATTATGCTTTATTAATGGGTGTGTGTGAATAAATAAATCGGGCATGGTACTCGATGATATGAGTCAGTGAATAAGATATGGTGGACTATACGAGACACTTTATAGTTATGTCTTTTCTCATTCACAATCAATAAATGAGTTAAGAAAATAATAACTAGATGAGTAAAATGGGAATTTTACGTCGTACTTTTGTTACTGACATTTACTAAGGGTAATATCATAAAATACTCTATGGATCGTGAAATATAAATATTTATTTACACCAACAAAAAATGTAACGCACATGAATCGAGAGTTCATTCGACATTATATCTCATAATAGAGTTGTACGATGTTGGGATTAAATAAGTCAGAAGTTTATGGAAATAAATTAGTCAGGTATTTGATTTCCAAAGCTTTGTTCATGTGGGTCCATTGGGTTTCAGAAGTAGCACATAAGGACATGAATAAGAAACAACATCAGTTGGACCAAAAACATATTTTTGACCAAGGTACACTTCCCGAGCCCATATGAGATGGGTGTCATCACTATATTAGTGAAGACCAAAATTAATGTTCAAATTGATTATTTTTATTTTATAATTATTGGATAATTAGTAAATAAAATAAATTAATTGATATGGATCAATTTAATTCATCAGTTTAGACAAATGAATTTGGACACAATTTTGGCTTTAGGAGAAGAAGTGAAAATCGCGTATAAGTGTATATAGAGAGGGGAATTTCAGTTTTGACATATATGGGTATATGGGTAAATTATATAATTAAATATAAAAGAGATTGAATTAAGGTCGCATCCCTAAGTGTGTCAATCAGAGTAGAAAAAGTTGTTTTTCCTCCTTAAACTGTTGTCGTCAAAAACCTATAGGGGAAGAGAATGTTTTGTTTTCTCTTTCACAGTTATTTTGAGAGCCCACAGTCTATTCCTACATACATCCTTGAGAGATATACTTCTGATTCTTATGAGTGGTGATCGCTGTGAAGATCAAATTACAAGGTCTGCGAATCGCAGGAACGAGGAACACGAGATAAAAATTAGACCCCGTCAAATCAGAATTTCTCCATTACAAGAAAATGTATAAATAGTTTTTATCTCTTTTTGATACGTTTATACAATTATGCTTGTTCATTGGTTGGTTTTGTATTTAATTCGATTAAATGTTTGCATGAAATTTTTTGATATTCCAGCCATAAATTAGTCATGGTTCATTAATTTTCTTCAAAATCTAAAACTCGATCCAACAAAAAGCTTGTCAAGCTAGATTTTTCTTATAGTCTTACAACTAATTTTTATGGTAGTTTAGATAAACAACAGTTTTTCTAGAGTTTTAGAAAAACTAGTAAAGTCTGATCTTGTTGAAAACTGGCGTAAGGGGTATTGTGACCATCCTTATTCTCTCACCGGGTCTTTAGGTTCTTAATCGGCTTACAAGCCAGCGTAATGCTACAGGGCATGAGAGCCAGAAAATGCATGTCATGGAGGTTTGATACAGGGCTCTGTATTTAAACTAGGAGTGATCATTGGCCCGTTTATCAGTGTCGTGTGGCTTTCTTTTGCGTGGGAGCCTTGCAATTGGTGACCAAAAGGACACTAAGGAGTTGGACAGAGTGTGGCCTACCGATATTTTCATCCATCTTCAGTATCTGTGCACATATTACCTCTGGAAGGTCCTTTAGGGGTCTCTACCTTGATTTGTTCTTCAGTGGCCTCGCTCCCATCCATCATCTTTCTGAGATAACCCCAACCAAAACATTATAAAGGGGGATCTTGGTCATTCGAAGCCTGGTTTCATTTTGATCCCAATTTGCTCAAGGGGTGGCAGTTTCTCCAAGTTAAGGTGTCGTCTCACCCTTCCCGGATAGTTTTCCCCCATGGTCCTGCAAGTACGTGGAGACTCTGCCAATGGGATTTTGAGTCATGGGGGAGGACCATTTCTGTGTAAGAGACTGTTATAACTAGGTGGCAACTAGCACGCCTTTCCTCATTGTCGCATAATCGTCATGGGGGAAGAAATTTATCTTCCCGCCAAAGGGAAGGATGAATCCTTCCTCTCATCCTAGACTTCATTGACGTAAGATGCCAAAACCATCCACCCTTTATGGGAGAGAGAGGGTTTCAAATGCTTTGAATATGAACAACTTTATCATCGTTCTCACAGACGGCGCCAACTATTGATGTCAAAAATCTCAATAGTACTAGTACTTGTCTTCTTTGGTAAATATGATCGTCCTCCTAGTCGAGGATCTGTAAAACACAAATAAAAAACCCGAAGGATAGGAGAATCGGGGGTGGTTGCCTCGCCTAAGGACCTCCGATGCCTAAGTCAATATCCTGTCAATATTTTGACATAGTTTCCTTAGGAGAGAAATGACATACCTTTCCCTCCAGTAAACGGGGGTACTTTTACCTCAGGCCTTGTTGGAGGAGGCGTGTCAAGGAAATCTCAGAAGCGTGCTGGAAAAGCTTCCTGGGACACGAGGTCTGTCCTTGATTGGATACGAGGGATGTGACCTTTGACATAAAGGGATGGACATTAAATGTTGACATGCCTTCAAAGTGACCGGACTGGGGGGATATTCTGATATTCTACCATGATGATTGGATCTGTTGGGCTTCAAGCCTATGGGAAAGTGCCACCTGAGATGTTACTCTCAGCGGATAATGATGACACTAGTGCTCGGAGTTATCCAAGCTCCTTTCAGGGGCTTTACTCTTGTTGTCCTTCGTGTGCTAAGGCCGGTGCGTCTCGAGCCTCTTTAGGACCGGCCAGGCAAGGTCGACCTCCTCCTTCTAGGTGGTCAGGCTTTGAACCCTCTCCTAGAGTGACATTCTCAGTGCAATATGACATGCGTCGTTATGTTACTGGTGGTTAGTAAACATCTATAACAACATTATTTTTTTAAAATGATCGTAAATCTAAATTTAACATAAAATAATAATAATAATAATAATAATAATAAGTACATTAGCTTATTAATAATATTGTTGAAAATTTACTATATAGAGTTTCTATTTGAATAATATACAAAACGACTATTCGTCAATTTGTTAGATTCTATCATATTAAGAGATAATTCATCTTTTTAAAGAATATTCATCTCAATTTATTTATATGAATTTTCATGTTCTGATAACATAAATATATTATATGATATCTACTTTTTATAAGTTTCTGATGAATAAATTACCGTTAACTCAAAATCATCTCTATGGATATTAATGTTTCTTTTTCAGTAATATTACAAAAATATTTAATTTATAAACTATTTATAAATAAATTATTATTGAATTGTAAAAAATCCTATGTCATTATATAAATTATATTAACCGATACTAATAATATTTGATCTACCAACCGATACTCTTTAGGCCTAATGGCAAATTTGTATCTGTAATTTACTATAAGAGTTCACTCAACAATTTTAATGTCCAAAAGCTAATTATTGTACTATATAGTTATAAATCAATGGCTTATCACACATAATACCAATTCAATTAATATAATTCAAATTCAAACATTCTAATTTTTTTCTAATAACAAATTAAAATATATAAGTTTCCTAGTCCAAATATATGTAGAAACTAATTGTATGCATAGGTCCCATTAATGTCCCAATTTATTATTATAACTCATAAGTGTAATTTTATGAACATTATTTACTATGGCTAAATAAAACAGTCCAAGAAATAATTAAAACTCAATGTCATAGAGGTATGTTAGGCACATTGTTATTATGATCGGGTAGAATGGTCCAATAAAAGTTTTTCAACTATCCACCATTTTGGAAGTAGTAAGATAAGATAACAAGTTTTAATAATTATCAATAATTATGGATCAAAATATCCTTAATCTATTTAATAGTATTTCAAATATCAAGGTAATTTAAATTTGTTAATAAAAAATTGAAAGCAAACCTATAAACCTAATCTCTAAAGATTACAACATATATATAATTAATTCAAATAATTAACTAAATAATGATAAAAAAATATATAATCAATGAGATTACTACAAAACTACCAAAATCTTCTGAAACAATGGAGAGAGATAATTTGTGCTTGAAACTACCAAAAAAATAATTTAAAATTTTGAAATTATCTTTAGAAATAATGGATTTCTAGAAATTATCTCTAAATTTTGAAACTATTGTTTCAATTAAACTAAATCCCACCAAATAAAGAGATTTTAATTTTGATTGACATATAAATAATAAAAATAAAATGAATCAAAATTTAAATTCATCTACTAATTATCTATTTTAGGCAACCACAATTTTTCCTATTTATTAAATTTCTTAAATACATCAATTGTGTAAAATCGTTTGTTGATATACTATACAAGCAAATCAATGGTATAAGTACTAACAACTAAGAATATATCATCCATAAAATTTTTAGTGTATAAATTTTATACCAAAAGTCAATCATTCGCTAAGGGTGCAAGTATATTTATAATCATTTGTTTCTATTGAAGAAGTTGGTCAATCGAAGAAAGATCGATGATGTACTATCATTTGATGGACTGCCTGTCGAAGATGGGACGCGTTGATAGACTCTCAAAGAAGATTGACTATTAGTTGATGAAGCGACGATTGATGATTCGTCAAATTTATAATTGAAAATTCTTCATATAATCATGAGAAAATTTTCACAAAAATTTATCTGTTGAAATTAGAGGAAGAAAACTAAAATTAAATCGAACAATATAACTTTATAATAAGAAGAACAAATTACGCTAATTTTTAAAGAAAAAAATCAAAACCTCTGGAAAATAAGAGAAAAATTAAAACAATATTAAAATTTTAAAAATTTCAAACCGTTATTCTCTAATTAAAATGATATCATTGTCTAATCTGCGCATTAAATATAGTATATTATTAAAAAAACTTATATCTTAAATTTTATTTAAAACATAAATATTTGGCGTAATTTCTGTTTTTTTTCCCAATTAGCAGTTCAGAGCCATCTGACCCGTTGGCAGAGAACGCCGTTCAGTTTCCTGCCAAACAGCCCTACATCTCCAAACCTCAACGCGAAATTCTTCTTTCTCCTCTCTCTCTTCTTCAATTTGATGTAGTTGTGCCCAATCAATGAGCAAAATCCCTGCTAGAAATTCGAGCAAGTCGTCCAACTACAGTCCAGGCAATAGCAGGGTTGCTTCATACAACAATCGTAACTCTGGCGATGCCTCTGACTGGTATATCAGAAGAAGAAGCAGAAGGGGTACCCGAAAAGCAGAAAATGAAGAAGCAGGCGATGTAAATCACTCCTCTTCCTCAAATCTTCCTCCAATCCTAGTGGGGACGTGCCCTTACATGTGTCCTGGTATTTCCTTCTATTCTTGAACTCCGATATTTGAACTTCTGCCGCCATTAGAGTGTTATTAGTTTCCATATTTGATCATTACAATTGTCTCGGTAGCTTTATTAAGCTGTTCAATGCCCATTTAAAATTCAAAGATGTAAAATTGGCTGGTTTATATGTATGTATATATGTTGATTAAGCTTTTTTCTGGCCATTGAAGTGAAAAGTTCGGAGAAAACTTGGAGAAGAAGACAAAGGAAGAGAGAGAACTTTTCTGTATTAAATCGAATTAATTTTATTACAAGGTAACTAGCTTCTATAAATAGCTAGAGTTAGCTTTAACCAACAAAACAACTAACCAGTAAGAAACTAAAATGTCAGCAATATACTACCTAATTATATTCCCTAACACTCCCCTCAAGATGGACTGTGAATATCTTTAACAGACATCTTGGACAACATAGGAAATAAAAGAGTAGATGGCAAAACTTTGGTGAACACATCAGCCAATTGGTGTTGAGATCAAATGGGAATTAGCTTGATAAGGCCTTGAGAAATCTTATCAATGGCAGTCTATTTCGATGTGCTTAGTCCTCTCGTGGAATGTAGGATTGGAAGCAATATGAATTGTAGCTTGATTATCACAAAACAAAAGTGCAGGAGAGGAGACTTGAACCTGAAAATCTTGTAGAAGTTGGTGAAGCCAAACAAGTTCACTTGCAGTTGAGGCCAATGCCCTATATTTTGCCACGGCAGATGATTGAGAAACAGTTGTCTATTTCTTGGCTTTCCAAGACACAAGAGAATCCCCAAGAAAAATACAAAAACTAGTTATAGATTTTCGAGATTCAAGACATGAATCCCAGTCAGAATCTGAAAAAGCTTTAAGCTTTAAACCAGTAGCAGCGGCAACATCTCAATAAGCTCTTAAGGAAAGATGAGCATTGGAGGAGAAGAGAAGACCTTGACCAGGCATGTTCTTCAGATACCGAAGCAAATGATGGACTGCTTTAAGATGAGGTTTCCGAGGTTGTGATAAAAATTGGCTTAACATGTGCACAACAAATGTTATGTCTGGTCTGGAGAAGGTGAGGCAAGTGAGTCGGCCAATCAATCTTTTATAAACAGATAGGTCAGACAAATGATCACCTTCAAGAGCACCAAGTTGAATCTTAGGGTTCATAGGAACAGTAGCAGGTTTACAAGCAAGATAATCTGTATCTTTAAGAAGTTGCAAAGTGTAATGTCTTTGAGATAAGTCAATTCTTTGAGCAGAACAAGCAATCTCAAGACCAAGAAAGTATCTCAAAGGACCTAGATCCTTTAGCTTGAATTTTGAATGAAGAAAAAATTTGAGAGATTGGATGACTTCTGCATTAGGACTTGAGATAATTATATCATCAACTTTGACTAGAAAAGCCACAAATGAATCACCATTTCCTTTTAGTGAATAAAGAGTAATCATATTTGGATTGAACAAAACCAAATTGAAGAAGAGATTGAGAAAACTTAAGTAATATTGCCGAGAGGCTTGTTTGAGGTTATAGATGGACTTGTGAAGCTTACAAACTAGTTTCTCCCCCTGAAGATCAGTTTTCCTAGTGCCATTGTAAGCCAAAGGTAAATCCATATAAACCTCTTCAAAAGGTCGCCATTTAAAAACGCATTGTTCACATCAAGCTGAGTAAAATGCCACTGTTTATTTGCAGGAAGAGCAAGAAGAACTTTCACAGTTATAAGTTTTGCAACTGGGGAAAAAGTCTCAATGAAATCGAGCCCTTCTTGTGGTGTGTATCCTTTAACAACTAATCAAGCTTTGTGTCTTTTAATAGTACCGTCTGAGTTATACTTTTTTTTTAATTGACAATCTGAGTTATACTTTATTTTAAAGATCCATTTACATCCAATGGAATGCTTTCCTCAAGGCAAAGTAGTGAGGGACCATGTATTGTTGGACTCTATAGCATTAAGTTCAGTTTGCATGGCAGCTCTCCATTCAGGATATTTAACTGCTTGATGGAAAAACTGTGGTTCATAATGTGAAGAGACATTTTGAACAAAATTCCTATAATGAGGAGAAAGTAGGACAAAACTTGATGAAGTGGATAAGTAGTATAATAAACAGGAGAAGAAACATCCTGTTGTGAAACTAAACTGCAATGAAAATCTCCGAGATATGAAGGAAGTTGATGCACTCTAGAAGATCTTCTGAGATGAGTGCCAGAAACTTGATATAGTACCCCCATTGAACTGAAAAATTCAGAAAATACCAACTCTGGTGCATTATCAGATCAAAACGCCTTAATCTTAGCATTAAACTGAGTTGCAACCATCCTAAAAAACTTCGGAATAATTGAAGCAACACCAGATTTTTGCTTGAGAAGATAAAGTAAGTAAACCTAGAGCAATCATCCACCAAGGTCAAGAAATATCTGACTCCATTATAAGAAGGCACGTGATAAGGTCCCCAAATATCACAATGTACTAAATCAAAAGGAGATTGAGACAAGTGATCGTTAGACTCAAAACATAATCTTCTCTGTTTTGCAAGAGGGCAAATATAACAAGGTGGAGCTTTATTGAGTTTATAAGTGTCACAAACAAGTGAGATTTTAAACTGTTCAATCTCTTAAAAGAGATATGATCAAGTCTATGATGCCAAATTTGGGCAGAAACATTATTCACATAAGCAGTAGACACAGAATTCATCACTGCAGCATTAAGAACATATAGATATTCTACTTTCTCACCCCTGCCAATCATCTTCTGGTTGCTGATTTTCTGATAACAAAGTGATCAGGAAGAAAGTATATTGTAAGTTTAGTTCCAGAAGTTGGGGCACTAACATACAACAAGTTAAACTTGAAAGCTGGCACAAAAAGAACATCCTTAAGAACCAAAGTAGGACTGAGCTGAACATCACCAGCAAAGCTAACTGGAATTCTTGTATGGTTTGGCAGAGTGATAGTGGAATTTTTAATGTGGTGCATAGAAACAAAGGCAGAAGCAATAGAACAGATATGTCTTGTTACTCCGGAATCCACTATCCAGTACTGAGGAGAAGAAAAGACTTCACTCAAGGTGACAGAACAACAAGTACCTGTAGCGAAAGAAGCTGCAGTAATTGTCTGATGTTCATTATTATTCTTGCTAGAAGAAGCCAAGAGAGTAGATAACATGCTAGTATTGAGAAGGGTTATTCTGAAAAAAAATGCTTGAAGAACCTTGATCGGACTGCGCTTCTTAACCAGTGACTTGATTGACAGAAGCAGATCCAACATTATAAGAATTGTTATCATGGGACTTTGGCTTATACCCAGGGGGACAACCATGAATCTTAAATCATCTGTCTATTATAGTATGACCATGAATCTTACACTGAGTATTATAAGGTCTATCCTTCTTCTGACCTTCATAATCAGTTCCATCATTAGACTTCTTGTTAGCCTCAGAAATATTTTCTTTAGCAAAAGCCATAGTATTAGAAACATCAGAACCAATATTAGATGGAGCACCAATCTTTCTTTGATGCTCTCTTGAGAAATCAAAGCAAAAACATGATTAATTGGCGGAAGAGGATCCATTAACAGAAGCTGACCCCTAACTTGAGAGAAATAGTCATTCAAACCCATGAGGAAGGACATTATATACTCCATCTGGTAATGAGCATGCATATCTTTAACACCTCCACATGTGCATTTGCCACAAGTGCAAACAGGCCTATAGTTGCTTAATTCTTCCCAAACAGTTTTAAGCTTTGTGAAGTACGTGCTAACAGAGTTTTGAACCCGAGTAAGGTTCATCAATTCTCTCCTTTATTGAAAAATTCGTGGACCATTTCTCTGTTGGAACCTATCTCTAAGGTCAATCCAAATTTCATGAGCAAATTCAGCAAAAGTAATGCTAGCAGATATTTACTTAGACACTGAATAAAAGGATCCAAGAAATAACCATATTCTTGTTCCTAGTCCAAGTATTAAGGGGTTCAGAATTAGTTTTTCAGGTTTGGTGATTGATACATCAATAAACCCTAATTTGTTCTTCACAGACAATCCAATCAGCATTGCTAGGCATAGTTATCTCCCGTGAGTAATTGCTATACAAGAACAACTCTAGGACCATCAGAGTGATGGAGGAAGTAGGGACTAGAAGGATCATTGACTAGACCTTGAATTCAATCTGGAATTCGTCGCAGAAACATCTGTTCCACATGAAGTCTCCATCCCAATCAATGATGAAGAAACCAGAAAAGGAAGAAGAGTAGAAGCACACTAAAAGAAACTCAGAAAATCTAACAATGGTGGAACACAGTGGAAAGAGCAATCTGCTCTGATACCATATTGAAGTGAAAAAGCTCAGAGAAAGCTTGGAGAAGAAGACAAAGGAAGAGAGAACTTTTCTGTATTAAATCGAATTAATTTTATTGCAAGGTAACTAGCTTCTATAAATAGCTAGAGTTAGCTTTAACCAACTAAACAATTAACCAATATGAAACTAACACGTCAACAATATACTAACTAATTATATTCCGTAATACTCTTATTATAAATTACTAAAAGCTTCAGTTAGAAAACTTTATCATATTATGCTGATCGTGAAATTTAAAGGGCATTGAACAATTTTTATAAGCGTTTATGTAACGCTATATGTTTAAGCAATTTCTCTGCATGATCCTTTCTCCGTGCACTCTTGCATTCCTACTCATCCAAGGCAATAATACTTATACGGAGCTGGCAGCTCTAAGAACTTAACACAAGAAAACTCAAATTCGAACAATGATGAACTATCTATCTTGAACTTATCATGATTTTTTTATTAACATCTTCTATTATTCTATCATCTGTGTTTTTTTTTAAGTTTATGAGTGTTCTATTCATTTGCAATATTACAATATCATCAACTTCCTTTCTTTATGGTTAACTTTTTATGGGTTCATATTTTGTGATTAGTAGAAGTTGAAAGGGCTCAACGGGAAAGGCTACGTGATTTGGCTGTTTTTGAGAGGCTATATGGAAATCCAGGAAAATCATCTCCTAGTCTGGCTGTCAAAAAGGTATGCTTCACCTATCAAGGCAAAGGCTGGGATCTTCAAGGCACAGGCTGGGATCTTGATGCACATTGACTAGCAAATAGTTCTGTCCATTGATTTTTATTATATCATATTAAAGTTTTTCACATTTTGAGTCCCTCACTAGTTTTGCAGAACCATATCTACAAAGCATGACCAGGCTTCAGATGTTCGGCCTCTTCCTGTTCTTGAAGAGACATTAAACTACCTGATGAACTTGTCGGATTCAGCAGAGAAACCTTTTGAAGTAATCCATGACTTTATCTTTGATAGGACGAGGTCCATTAGGCAAGATCTAAGCATGCAGAATATTGTCAATGACAAAGCTATCCACATGTATGAGGAAATGGTATGGTGTTCTTTAATTATGTTTTTTTAATTGTTTTTCACTTTTTCTCTTTTCATCTCCTTTTATGCCATCTTAAATGACATTTTTCTTCTTCTGAACATCCCTATGGTAACTACATCAAAAGATACACAATTAGGTTATTCAGTTGAGTAGTCTTATTTTTCCTGTTGTATTATTGTGGTCCCATTTTATCCTATATTTTGAACAGAAGAGTTTTAAATCATCTTGAAACATTCACTTATCTTTTGAGTACAGTGATATATTCTGATTAATGATGCAACATAGCACTTTGTATATGAATGCATAATGTGTTCTGTCCATGTTTTTCCTCAACGGTTTTGCCATATTCATTTGAGATCTGTATTGGCAATAACACATGTGGGATTGTCTAATTGAGTGCTTATATTTTGTGGCCTTACAGGTTAGGTTTCATGTCATATCACATCACAAACTTAGAAACGATAAAAGAAGCCCAAATACATCTTCAATGCATTACCTCAATATGGAACAGCTTATTAAGGCTTTGACAACGTTGTTCAACCTGTATGAAGCCAATCAAAATTTCACTTCTAAATATGAGAACGAAGCTGAGTTTCATTCATTTTATGTACTTCTTCATCTTGGTTTCACTAGCCAAGCAGCGGTCAGTCTTTAGTTTTTCATTATCAAATTTTTTGGTATAATCACAGCCTTACGCTTGGTCCTTGATAATTAAGTATAGCTATCTCGAATCTTCAGGGGGAGTCACTTAGCTTATGGTTTCGGAATGTGCGTTCTCCAATAGTTAAGTCAAAGGAAATGTGTTTTGCACGAAGCATCTTACGGTAACTTCTAGCTTTATAATATTCACTGGCTTTCAAAGTGCTTCCTATTGTGCCGCTATTAACTAAAGATTTTTTCCTCGTTGTTCATATGAATTTCTCTAAACCGGAGATGCCTTTTACTTAACAGATCTTTCCGGATGTGCAATTATAAACGTTTTCTTTCTACTATTAGAGCCGAGGCTTCCTACCTGCAATATTGTATTCTTGAATCTTCCATCAATGAGGTAGGATGTTTCTGTTTTTTGTTTTCCTGATGCTTTCTATGGAACTCTAGTAATTCAAGCTGTATTGATAAGTAAATTACTTTGGGCAGCCTTATACATGCAAAATTTCTGCATAATAGTCCTGTCTGGCTTACAATTAATACCTACCAAACACGTGCGGATTTCAATTTTATTTTTGAAAACCAACATTGTGTCCTTTGTATTCATTTTTCTTTCGAAAACTCATTTTCAAATCACCAACCATGTGGGCTCTTAGTTTCCTCCTGTTGGTTTCTGTTTCCTCCATGACAAAGTAACAAGGTAACCCATGAACCCCTGATTCTCTTTTTTTAACGTCTTATAATCATAAGTATCAAATGATGGAGTTAGATATTACTTCCATTTATTACGCTAAATTTAAGAATTCATTTTCAACATGTATTTTTTCCCATTCTTATCAGCTTCGAGCTCTGGCTTTGTCTTGTATAAACAGTGGTGGTTATAAGCTTCATCAATATCCGCTGGAACACCTTTCTGAACTCTTAATGATGTCGGTAGGTATATTTTCATTTACCGTATATTCTCGAAGTTTATTATCTTTTATGGAAACTGAACACGTGGTTTGTTTAGGAATCGGAGGTTGAATCGTTCTGTAATGCTTGTGGTCTTAAGATTTGCATGGACGAAGCTGGAAATAAAGGGTTACCCACCAAGCAGACAACGTTTTCTCTATCCAAGGAAGGGTTTCAAAGATATAGCTTTGTGGGGTTCGAGTGATTTTAGAGGCAGTCGATGTTCTCACCACTTAACGGTAGCCTTAGATGTGTTTTCCCATATGAGCAACCGTCAGGTCCCTGATGTGTTCTATGACTGCGTGTCATTCTCAGATCACGAAAAGAGAAGAAAAAGATTAAGAGAAGAATTTGTGAATCAGAACCAATAACAAGCAAGAGTGTGTAGTATTCATCTGCAACCTTGAAATTCTTTCTTGGTGTTAAGGTTCATATATGTATGGCAGGAGAAAGGGGTGTGAAGGCACGATCTCATCAAGAGAAGGTTATCTGAATCAGAACCGATAAAACCTCCCTTTATTTTGTCAAAAAAACATGTAAATGCTTGCTGCCTCATTGATTTGTTTATGGCTGTAATGTCAACTGATCTCTTTCTACCCAAGTTGATGTTTTATGGATCATTCTTTCAAATGTGAATCAAAACGATGTTTTACTCTAAAGTGTAACATTATCATATGATTAGTTAACAAAGAAAAATAACTATACACGAAATGCCAAATATCAAGGTAGCATCTATGTTGAGTAAATTTTAGTTAGCATATAATTAGTCACATAGTACTTGTATTTAGTAAGGCCGAGTCAGACTAAACATCAATTTTGCCGAGTCAGACTAAACATCAATTTTGCCGAGTCAGACTAAACATCAACTTTCCCTAGAGCATGACTCAAAGAAGGAAAGCTCTCTTGTAGCACCATTGTGCTCATCACTACATGATTTGGTAGGTAAGGAAAACAAACAAAATAAAAAGACAAACCAAACTACTAAGAATTCAGAATTAGGGACTTGGTTCCCCAACTTTAGGCTATCCATCTGTTGTAACCAATATGAGGCACCTGTATAAGAAAGATTATATTACGAATGTGTTTGAGAGTGCTTAGGTCTAAAAAGTTTTTTCATACATTGAAAATACGATTTTATATTGTATTCGTTTTTTAAACATCTCTACATACTTGCAGACAAAATTCATTTTTCAGAAATGTTTTAGGACTCACTTGAATAGACTAGTCCGACCACAAATGCGATGCACGTGAAATATGATCAATTTATAGAACTTATTTAAATTTCAAAAAGATAAATATTTATGACAAAATAAATAGTATAAATACGTAATATTAAAAATGCTAGACTTAAATATTAATAGAGAATAATTGTTGTTATCTTATTCACTTGAACCAATCACAAACACATTAATTTAGTCCAATTTTTTTTCGATCTTTGCTAGTAAAAAGAAAATCTCATGGACAATACTATTAGATAAAAAATCTCTTGACCATGGTACACAAGTTATATTTGATTATGTTGGTTGAGTTATTTTAAACTTATAAATATTTTAAAAAATTTCTCCCTAAAAATGTAAAACTAAAAGAAGGCACTAAAAATGATATGAACATTTATGAAAAAGTGCAATATTGCATAGTTGTAATATTAATGATGATGAATTCACTGTACATTAATTCTATAATACTTGCATCTTCATCGTTCAAAAAAGTAAGTATTCTAAAAGTTTATATTTCCGTAACTTTCATTATAATCACTACAATGTATTATATTATATCGAATTGATATATTTAATTTACTCTTTATCTTATAAATTTTATTTATATAATGTAATTGGTTAACTAAAATTGGAAGAGATAGTAATAAATGAGCACCATTAATTATAATATAACTAAAATTATTTATCTAAATTTTAATCTAAATACATTATAAAAACTCTTTAGTGTTTAAAGACTAAAATCCTGCATAATAATTTTAAAATGGTAGACTTCACTTAGATTTTTTTAAGTAATTCCAGAAAAATAACATAGATGCATGAATATTAATATGTTCACATAAATAAAACTATAAATCCTATTATTAAGGGATGTGACTAAAAAAAATGTATAAATATATTAATAGGTTCACTTAGATTTTTTTTTTTTGTAAATTCATGAAATTGAATTTCACGAAGAGGCGTGAATCACAAAAAATAATATGTGAATATATTAATTGATAATTTATAAACACAGCCAATAATCCCTCAACCAAGGGGTGAATCTCTAAAGATTTAACTACAGTAAAGAGCACACAGAGCCAATGGGATTATCACTTATGTTTCTTATATGCAATCTTTAACTACATAGAGTCACGTGACGAACTCAGCGGGATGGATATTGCAAGTTTAGTTTATTTTAGATTTTTAATTTTGTTACGGTGTTATTGATTTATGCACAAAGAGTAGACAATTGAGTTTACTCTCTGATGCATAAAGAGTAGGCAATTGAGTTTACTCTGTGTTATTGGTATTTTGTGTGGGTATTACTATCGCAGTTTACTCTGTGATGCATAAAGAGTTTGCAAATGAGTTTCTAGTTAAGCATGCATATGTTGTCTGGTTTGGCCTAGAGAAAGTTTTAGTAATCGGTTATTAAGCATCAATGGAGAATGGGCAGGTTCATGCTTGCTCACACTGTGTTAGTGTGTGTTTAATTGATAAATGTTGGCTTGTCATTGAGAATAATTTTCGACTTTAGTAGTTAAAGCGTTGGTGGAATTTTAATATTTTTGCCTAGCACCTTGTGTAGTTTTCTTAAATGTCACCTTGTGTAGGTTTCATGGTTGAAAATCTGAACCAAAGCATATCTAAAGTTGTCTACGACGTCTTCGTGTAGATTGTTTGCCTTGAAGACAGAAAAATTATCGTCTGTTGAAAAATATTTTATGCACGAAAACAAAACATATGGAGACTGAGCTCACACTCACAGATTGTATACTTTTAACAAATATAAAAATATATATGAATTAGTAATTTAGGTCATATGAACCTTTAAAGTATTTAAGAAGAATTTAATAGTAAATCTTGCTAAAATAAATATGACACATAGTAAAGATGGAAGGTCATGGTAAATATGACCTTGTATCCTGAATGTATAAGCACAATTTCCTGTTGAAGCAAAGTGCCTATAAGTTCACTGCAAATGCAGTAAATGAAAAGATGCTATTATATGCTCTAACATTATATTATAGCGATAAAATATTGGTATCCTATATTGAAATCTTTTAGCCTTGCAATGAACAAGGAGGCGTATCTTTTAGTTCATGAAGTAAGAAATATTTTTTTAATGAAGAAAATGTGTTCTTGTAATTAAAAATGTAAAAATAAATTAGTTGTGAATTTAAAGATATAATTATGAGAATCACATATTTTTTGTCAAAGTTACATTATAAATTTTAAGGGGAATGGTAGAATATGACTCGAACTCATGACTTCTAGAGTATGAGTGTGAAGGCTTAGCCAACTACGTCAACCGAATTTGTCATGAGAATCATATATTATATGTGAATTAAATGAGTAAGCATAAAACAAACCTTATGTGCTTATATTATCAAAATTAATTATTTCTTTTCTCCTAGCACACTACTAGAACCTTTCTCAGCAGGAGAATTTACCTTTGCATAGAAGTTTGTAGATGCAAGGGTGTCACGTCGGTGATGTACAAGAGTGGTCTAATCCTAGCTCGTGACCGGAACAACGCCTGAGAACGTCGGGAAGGATGCCGGGAGGTGAAGGGGGAGCACTCTAAACACTCAAGCGTGGTGACAAATGCTTGCTCTCTCTCTAGAAGTGAGAGTTTCTCACTCTAGAAATGAGAGTTTCTCTCTCTAAATTTTCAATCCTCTTTCAAATGAAGGAGAAGTCATCCTTTTATAGGTGAACAAAAGGAGGGGGACCATCGCAACTAATCTCTTGATTAGTTACAAACCCGCCAATCAAAACGTGCCACCTAAGCTGACTGATCATGCTTAGGTGAGTAAGAGGAGGATTATACATGAGCCAATCAGGTGGCGCGACGTGGGTATTTGTGTAATGACCATGATCTAGGGAGAACACGCCTAGTCGGTGAGGCGCGACGGCGGTATTCACCCAACACCTCATTTCCAAATGTTCTCTCAAACCAAACCCCTCCCCAAGGTGGAAGGGTAGCACACCCTCAATGTCTAGAGTGGTCGTACCGAGGAGGTATCTCCCCTCCCAGTACAACGTAACCTCCCCCCTAATCGTACCAACCCATAACCTCCCGAGCGTTCCTAGATAACCATACGTCCACTCAAGTCTTTGTCACTTGACTTGGTGGTTTGTCATGTGATGACTCGTTACAATAATGTAGCGGTGTGTCTTGTCTGAAGCGTGTAACCCTTGTCTCCAAGTTGCATTACAGAGGGTGATCCAGGCACCTCCATGGTACACCCATGAAGGTGACATCAATGGTGCTGCCATGGGCGTGACATTAATGATGCTACCGTAGGGGTGACGCCCCATAGTGCTACCGTGGGGACGACCCCTACGGGTACCTCAGTGGCGGCACCTCAAGGGGTGCATCTCAGTGGTGGCACCCCAAGGGGTGCACCTCAGCGGTGACACTCCATGGTACGTCTTTGGTGGAGACACTCCCGATAAACCGTAAGAGTTGCACTTTGCGAGTAGTCAACATTGATGTCGTCAACCCACATGTACATTTAGTCCCATGTGCAGGACGATGCGGAGTAATCGGGCTTGTACACAATTTCTTCAATGTAGCAATCAATTGTATTATCAAGTCCCTGATCCTTTTATCGTTCTGTTACGTGGTGTATGCGGGATGCATTGATTCGATATGCCCAATTCGACTCATCTGTGTGGTGTAGGCATTTCCATGTTACATGGGGTCCAATTTATAAAGATAAATTTTTGAAGAGTAAATTTTGAAAAAAAAAATCAATTTTTTGAAATTCTTTTTGGGAGTCCCCACTCCTTTATCCCCCATTTTGAAAAGAAAAATCAAGTCGAGTGGTGACATGAAGTAGTGAGGTCGAACGTGATCGAGCTCGACTGGCGGCATAGTCTAGTGGCGGCATGCTTGCTGCTAGGAGAGTCGAGGCGCGCTTGGTTCGCGGGATAGGCCTTGGCCAGTATGCCGCCATTGAGGCTCAGTAGCGGCCTAGCGTGGCGGCATCCAAGCATGCTTAGCCAACAAGCTTGGCCAATGGCGCCACTGAGGTTCAATGGCGGCCTGGCGTGGCGGCATCCAAGCATGCTTGGCCAATGTCGCCACTAAGGTTCAGTGGCGACCAAGCATGCTTAGCCATCAATTTTGTAAAAAAAAAATTGTGGGTGAAATTTAGAATAACTTTGATTTTTGAAATTATGTGGGAGTCCCCACTCCTTTCTCCCTCTATAAAAGGATTACAAGCTCCACCTACCATTATCCCCTTCATTTAAGGGTCGTTAAGGCAAAATTATCAATTCCTTCTCCCTCCAAATTGTTGAAATTTTTTTGGGCAAGCTTGAAGGTTGAAGAACAAGGGTTTCATATTTGGACATTTTTGGCAAAAAAAAAAAATCAAAGCTCCGAGTAAGGTGTTCTTCCCCCTTTTCTCTTTGGCTAGGGTTTAAGGTAAACCCATTGATTTCTCACACTTTTCTTGCATTTTTTTAGTGAAATCGCTGCTGTAAATTGATTAATGCTTGCTGGAAAATGTGTTGGGTGTTGTAATTGTGTGAAATTTTGTTACCATGGGAGCGTTGGGGATGATTTTCGACCATAGGGGTGTTGGGGTCGGCCATGGAAGCTTGCCATATCGCCACCAAGCTCACTGCTTGGTGGCGGTACTGCTGAGCGTGCGAGGGAGGGAGAAAGCATGGTGGCAGGTTGGTGATGGCGACCCTCTAGGTGGGGAGCTTGGATGGAGGGAATGATGCGCGACATGGACTTGAGTGGGAATTGATGGTGCACGGGACTTGTTCGTGTTGGGCACGGTCGTGACGTGCTGAGCACCCTTGATGGCGGCGTGGGGAGGAGTGTAGCGGAGGCTTGGGGAGTGGGAGTGCAGCAGCGGCGGCTTGGGGGAGTGGGAGTGCAGCGGTGGCTTGGGGGAGTGGAGTGCAGCAGCGACTTGGGGGAGTGGAGTGCAGCGGCGGCTTGGGCTTAGTGTATTCTTGCTTGATCTAACCAAGTATTTATTTTATTTGCAAATCTTGCTTTCACGGACTATCAAGAAGTCGTCGTGTGCACCAGTAGGAGTCGGGCTCTCTACTTTGGATTCCTCTCTTTAGGTGAGTGAAATACTCATTGTTATACTTAGAATTTTGCAAGTAGGATGTCTCATGATGAACATGCTTCCCCTCTAAGATGTTTGTAATATGTTTCCCCCCTTAGGAAAAGTTTGAAAAATTTTACCTCCGTTGGACATGCCTCCATCATAGGGTGTTTTGTAGTATGCTTCCCCCTTAGGAAAAGTTTGAAAATTTTACCTCCATTGGATATGCCTCCATTGAACGTGCCTCCGCTATATGGTGTTTGTAGTATGCTTGCCCCCTTAGGAAAATTTTGAAAACCTTTGCCCCCGTTGGACATGCCTCCATTGAATGTTCCTATGTCATAGGGTATTTGTAGTATGCTTCTCTCCTTAGGAAAATTTGAATTTTCCTCTATGCTGGAGTGCCTCCGCTGAGGAGTGTTGAAGTCCCTTTGCTGAGGAGTGTTGAAGTGCTCCGCTGAGGAGTGCTGAAGTGCCTCCGCTGAGAAGTGTTGAAAGCATGTGCATCGCACCATGCATGATGTCTATCATAGATGTTTTCAAGTAGTAGCAAGAAAGCCTACGCATCTTACCAAGCATGATGTCTATTATGGATGTTTTCAAGTAGAGGCGTGAAAGCCGATGCATCTCACCAAGCATGGCGTCTATCATCGGTGTTCTCAAGTAGAGGCAAGAAAGTCTATGCATCTTACCAAGCATGATGTATATCATGGATGTTTTCAAGTAGAGGAGTGAAAGCCTACGCATCTCACCAAGCATGATGTTTATCATGGGTGTTCTCAAGTAGAGGCATGAAAGTCTATGCGTCTCACCAAGCATAACGTCTATCATAAGTGTTCTCGAGTAGAGGCATGAAAGCCTATACATCTCACCAAGCATGACTTTTATCATGAGTGTTCTCAAGTAGAGGCGTGAAAGTCTATGCATCTTACCAGGCGTGAAAGTCTATGCATCTTACCAAGCATGACGTCTATCATGAGTGTCCTAAAGTAGAGGCAAGAAAACCTATGCATCTTACCAAGCATGACGTCTATCATGGATGTTTTCAAGTAAAGGCGTGAAAACCTAAGCATCTCACCATGCATGACATTTATCATGGGTGTTCTCAAGTAGAGACGTTAAAGCCTATGTGTCTCACCAAGAATGACGTCCATCATGGGTGTTCTCGAGTAGAGGCGTGAAAACCTATGCATCTCACCAAGTATGACCTTTATCATGGGTGTTCTCAAGTAGAGACATGAAAGCTTATACATCTCACCAAGCATAACGTCTATCATGGGTGTTCTCAAGTAGATGCGTGAAAGCCTATGCGTCTCACCAAGCATGACGTCTATCATGGGTGTTCAAGTAGAGGCGTGAAAGTCTATACAACTCATCAAGCATGAAGTTTATTATGGGTGTTTCCAAGTAGAGGCGTGAAAGCCTACGCAACTTGCCAAGCAGGACGTTTATCATAGGTGTTCTTAAATAGCAACGTGAAAGCCTATGCAACTCACCAAGCACGAAGTTTATCATGGGTGTTTTCAAGTAGAGGCGTGAAAGCCTACGCAACTCATCAAGCATGGCATTTATCATGGGTGTTCTTAAATAGCAGTGTGAAAGCCTATGCAAATCACCAAGCATGAAGTTTATCATAGGTGTTTTCAAGTAGAGGTGTGAAAGCCTACGCAACTCACCAAGCATGAAGTTTATCATGAGTGTTTTCAAGTAGAGGCGTGAAAGCCTACGCAACTCACCAAGCATGACGTTTATCATGGGTGTTCTTAAATAGCGGCGTGAAAGCCTATTCAACTCACCAAGTGTGAAGTTTATCATGGGTGTTTCCAAGTAGAGGCGTGAAAGTCTACACAACTCACCAAGCATGACTTTTACCATGGGTGTTCTTAAATAGCGGCGTAAAAACCTATGCATCTTACCAAGCATGACGTCTATCATAGGTGTTCTCAAGTAGAGGCGTGAAAGTCTATGTATCTCACCAAGCATGACATCTATCATGAGTGTTCTTCATCAGGCGTGACCTTTATCATGGGGGTTTTCAAGTCAAGGCGTTGGAGCCTATGCGTTTCACCAGGCGTGACCTTTATCACGGGTGTTTAGAACCAATCATACAAACATTTCCTCTAAGTGATATTACTAACACACTTAGAGGCGGCCGAAAGCCCTTTTTACAATGATAATGCAGCAACAGTTCTAAGTCATCCATCGCGGTAATTTTGTCGTTACCACGGGTGCACTTAGAGATGAATCATCAACCCGTCTATTAAGGTGATTTTATTCTCACCGAGGCAGCAATTGACCTAGAATACTTTGCTTGAGGCACCAGACATGGTATTTTCTGTTACCATGGGTGTGCATAACCAATTATAAAAATGTGTGATCAGGGGCCTTCATACGCAAGTGAGCATGGGAGTGAGCTTGAGCTGGGCTTGATGGCGGTTGGCTAAGCGACGTGCATTGGAGCAAGCATTGGTGGCGACACATGCATGCTGGTGGGGTGAGCTTGCGCGGGGCCTGGACTTGTGTGTTGAGCTTGCGCAACATTGGGGATAGTGCATGGTGGCGGCACTAGTATGATGGCGACATCGGAGATGCAGGATAGGGCCTTTCCGCGTGAGGGAGTAAGCGCGTTGGGCAAGTGGGAGTAGCCGAGCGGGACTTGTACAAGAGTTGTAGTGTTGATCTTAAGATTCGATTCCTTAGAGAGAATTCCATAGATCGAAAATTGATCTTAAACTTTAATTGAAACTGGAGATACTAGTTTCGATTATCAATTACTATTTAGACCGGAATAAACACCAAAAAGGATTTACATGTGAATTAAGGCCAAACTAAAAAGATAAAAATTCATGACCGATACACAAATATTGAACTCTTAAATGAAATTGAATTCAAACAGACTATAATGAAATATCACTGAATTCAGACCACAGACTATAATGAAATATCACGTAAAAACTCAAAATTGAATTAGAACCTAATGTTGAAATTCATCAGATTGTGCCATTTATTGGGGTTTTCTAAAAAACATTTTGAAAGGGAACACTACACCAAAATAGTAACATACCCACGGTTCATAAATGTCGTATAATTTCGTATAACTTCAACCTTTAAAGGCAGATTATCGCTTGAAAATTACGACAATTAGTGACAGCCAGAAACTAACTTCATATTTTAAAAAATTAAAAAAAATAGACAAAAAGCATATCTTTCCATTAACATCCACCCATCATCAACTATCCCCACTACACAACATCTACGGTCAAAATCTTAGTCAAGTGATTCTTTTTTCTTTTAACCTGAAATTCACATCCTTCTTTCTCAGCACCTTCGCCACCTCTCTCTCTCTCATTCTCTTGAAGAAAACCAAATCTAACTTCACAAAACCCAAATAAAAAAACACCTTCCCAACCCAAATTCATATCCAAATCATGATAGACGATTGCAACTGGCATCCATTTGAAATTCGATTCCATCGATCAAACACAAAAGAAATTTGAAGAATAAATCTCAATCTCCGTAAGAAACTTAAAACAATATCACAGAACTCAAATGTTGAACACTTCGTAGAATCATACAACCAAACTCTTCCAAACACAAATTTAATTCCAAACTCTTTCGAACACAAATTTAATTGCAATTCAGCAAGACCAAGACGATTGCCAATCAAAAGTGAACAACTCCTTTATTTAACATAAATTCAATGCGCTAAGATCACAATTCAACAGCCTAAAACAACGCGAAATTCACAAACCTACCTCTTGAAAATATTTATCTAGTTGTCCTCAAACTTCAATGTTTCCAGGAAAACTTGCTTTCCCTCATGAGAAATAAAGAGAACCACAAAGAAAATGCAATATTCTCAAGAAATCCAAGATTTGAATAAAACATATAAATGTTAATTAGAATCCAACCCAGGAAGAGATTCTTCAGACAAAAAAATCCTTCTCTGTTTCTCTCTACCATATTTATATCTCTAAAATAAAAATAAAGAAATGTATTTTCCATGCGTGTTGGACATGACAAAACCTCTGCCAGCGTCTATAAAAAAATCATGCTAACAGTGGCTTAAATTGAAACCGTTTCTTAGAACCTTTTATAAACTACTGGCATCCGTTGGAAAAACCTGTTCAAACAGATCAATAAATAGTCTATTACATTTTAAACAGTTGCAACTTACCATGGGTTGCAACTGTTTAACAGTTGTTGAATAAACTGGTTAATATAATTAAAATTAAAATTTCATATAAGATGCACCCAATCATGAATTGACACGTTGAAATTAAAAGGATAATATGGGATTAACAATAAAATTAAGAGGATAATTGTGTACAATGTTATATATTATAGATGTTTCTGGGAGGAGTACTTTTAAGTGCCAAATTGTTTCAATAAACCTATTAGGCATAAGATCTTATTGTATGATTTGCCAAGCAGTATACATCATTTAGCATGATAATTGGTGAATTAGTATGTCAAGAAATGAGATATCTGTACCTTTTTCAATAGATTATGTACCCTTTTACATAGCAACATACCAATATTAACATAACGCACAAACAGGGAGACGATGAAAAACACAAAAAGAAGAAAAAGCCCTATTTAAAGTTTCTTAATTATCTACATTTCCTAAGTTTTAGTTTCTTCAAATTTGGGTTTCTATGTCCTAATTAGAGATTGAGTAAATAAAGCTGTAATCAAACCTTGCGAACAGAATGACTAAGATTTGACAGTTTTAACACAACTATTTCTAATGGTATTTCCTATAGCAAATTTTCAAAAGTAAAGAATCAAGAGCCAAAAACTTCCATAGCAGTGGCTAGCAAAATTTTTGTCAGAAAATAATATAAAGATAGAGCTACATACTCTTGGAACCTTGAAATAACTGCAAAAAGGAAAAGTAATGAAGAGAATGCTCGGTGCCACCAACCCATCAAAGTGAAAGACTTATGCCGTAAGCAGTGTCACAACAAAAAATAACAGGAGAGCCAATCCAAAGCAAAATCCAACGATTGCCATGAATGCCTGCAGTTGGATAAAGATATATTATAAATGTGAGGGAAAAACAAATGTAAAATTTAAGTTTCATGTCCTATGTACCTTTCCCTGAGACTCGAAGTTAAATTTGGCAGTGAACCAGGAGAGTCCTCTGTCCACAAAAGGTGCAAGAGCAAGAGCCCTGCACCAGTATCAATATGATCAAATGAGTTTTTAATGAATTCATATTGCGCGATGGGGTAGCTCTAACCACATCTTATAAATGTTAAAAGAAAGTAAACTGAAGGTAAAATTTCAAATAAAATTTGTATGCATGAGACCGAATTACTCAAATTGTCTGGAAAAGCTCTAGCCAGAAATAGAACATTCAATGTTTTTTTATTTTCTAGAACATTCAATGATTTTAGGAGTTCTATAATGTTGAGAAGAATTTTGTAACTTCAAAGTAGAGAAGAGTTAGAGCAGCCTACCCTCCAGCTCTTACAAGCTTAGTAACTTGGCTTCCAGCCCAAACCATAGCCATTACTTTAACAAATCTACAAAGTAAAGTGACAATATTTGTATTATAAGTGCACCATTTAAGAATAAGAATAACATATTGTTACAATTTGCAAAAAACAAAAAAAAATTAAAAATCACCTCTCAACGGCAGCAAAATAACCCAATCTTCCAGGTGCTGGAGCAAAATAAAACCTATGAACATATGAGAAAGAAATAGCATGATTTCATTGAGAAATTTAGTGTATGGGCAACCAAGTTGAACTACTTATAAGCATGAATAAAAATGTCTATCATTTTTGTAAATATTTTCTCAACTCTTTTTTATGATCTCTATTTCTTGATACTGGATTGGGGGGTGTATTTTTTTCCCCAACAAAACTAACAACATTCAAATACTAGGTGACCATATAGAATATTTCATATATGCCACTAATGAAAATATATGCAAATTTATCATCCCAAATTTCACTCAATATATAGATTATAAAATATTGTACTGTTCTTAAATCTTCTGAAATTTCCATCAACATCAATATTATTGCCGACATTTCCAGAAATAAAATCTTGATATTTCTAAAAAATGACCAAATTTTCATCCATGGTTCCAAGAGTATTTCCCTTATCGCATGTTTTCATCCACTAGCACGATAATCTAGATTGCTACTATGTACCTTCATGTGTTGACAAGGAAAAAAATTCTAGTCCTCACTTTGAGGTTCTCTTAGGTCATGCCCGTGGTTGGTTCATGTCATGGAAATTCAAAATGAAGATACATTACTTCTCATAAATTTCATTCTGTGATAAATACAATGCATGTTGGTCATAGTAATTTCCAGAAGATTCACCGGTCAAAAAATTTCCAGAAGATTCAATGCATTTTGAAAGAGAGAAGAAAAATAATGACCAATTTACTCACCAGACCAAAAGAAATGTTGTAAGATAGTAGGCAGTATTCAGTAGGCCATAGGACAATATTCCAGAAATTCCATATCTCCTTAATCTCTCCAGTGTCCTACAAGTTTAATGGGTAAGAATGAGCTCTAGCTATAATTAAACATGTAGTTGAATTTCTATGCTATAAATAAGAAAAGACTTGTCTAGGAAGTAATCCCAAAGAACCAAGACAGGCATATCCTAGAATGAAGACACAACATTACGTTACGTACTAAAAAATGAGACCTGATGCTTGCGTGGTTGTACCAGTATATAAGCTTAAATATTTTGTGTTATTTTGTGTTGCCTATTTTATATGAGTTTAGTTCTACATATAGATACTTTCATGGTATGTTGTGCTATCCAAACATTCTTACTTCTTAGTGCTTCTATATTTGATGAAAGCCATATTCTAACACTAAAGAGTCAGACTAAATATCCAAGAATAAGTTGGATTTCGCTACCGCATAAAAAATGGTGTAGAACATGTTATAACAATTGAAAATTAGTCCTTGTACAAAAAAATGACCTCTTATGAAATTGACCCAATTTGTAAATTACACCATGCATTGTATCCTCTCATGAAATTGGAAAACTTCTAAAAATCTTTAAGAGACTATTTTATATACTCTAATAGGATGCACAGAGAGAATTACAAAGCAAGAAAAATTGCGCCAAGAAACAATACACTTTCCATCATACATGTGATTAAATACAACCCATATATGAGTGACCAATATAATGAAAGGCAAGTAGTAAGTACTTGTTGGACGTCAAAACCTGTGCTTGATTGCTTTCATTCTTATCCATTGAACCTGAATAGGAGAGAGAATTTGGTTTTAATACATGTTTATTTACAGAAAAAAAATGAGGGAGGGGGGAGGAAGGGAGAGGTTAGGTCCTCAAGGGCCTAATACTATTCTGTTACAAATAAAATTTAGCATATTTTAGAGTATTGTTCACATACCTTCATCATCAAGGTTAGGAGAGAAGTTTTGAGCATTTGATGAACCAGTAAGCTAACCTCGTGTACGATGGAAACGTAGCACAGTAAGTTAGAATGCTTCTACCCAAAAGGAAAAGGACAAAAGTTTTGAACAGTTGTATCACCATATTCAATTCTTACAAGCAAATAAATCCAACAGAAGGACTAAGAAAATCAAAATTGACAATGAATGCTCATCCTTATCATGGATGCTCTCAATTTTTTCACATGTAAGAAAGATATAATGGATATGGTTAAGCAAAATGAAAATTTCGGAAGACCGTGTAATTCGAATTCTTATAAACCTGGTCCTTTTTACGCGAGTAGCATTGCTGATGTAGCCTCAGAATCAGGTAATTCAGTTTAATCAATGGTCGAACCACAGGTAATTCAGTTTCTGGGATACGTGGATAAACTGTCACTACTTACTTACTGATCAAAACGTATATTGTCAAAATGCAATATTATAACGAACTGAACTGAATACGAGTGTTCAGTTCGTTTACAGTGACAAATGCAATTCTATATTAGACCAGCTTATTCATCTGCTAGTGCCAACATTTTCTAAAAAATGGAGGAAATTTTTAATTATGCAGAATAAAAGAGTAATTTTCTATTCATAAATTAAGAACTCACACTTGTTTCGCTATTATGTGAACAGAGACATGGATGAGCGTTCTGCTTTGGGGAAGCACTCTTCGACTTCGATGAGCGAAAGGGCGTGAAACCTCTAGGAATTGTCTTGTAAGATAATTCATTTGAACCCTTTAATTTGAATAAAAAAAATCATTACCATATTGAAATAGGGAAAAAATGGAAAGAAACTACAGAGCAGAGCATGATGGAGGCTCTAGTATTACCAGTTGATTGAGCAATGGAATTTGCGTACCCGCGAGCTTCAGTGGAAAAGACATAACGATGATAAAGAGGGCATGCATCCCACCTAGCTACACATAATGGAATGGTATCGTGACGCGCACGTGGGAATTCTGGTAGCACAATATAGTAGAAAAAATATTTAGGAAAACCTGTACCAAACTATTAAACACTTTAAACCATAAATTATAAAATATTATACTTTCAATCTTAAATTATTTAAAACTAACAATAACCCTAACTCTATCAACTTACCGTTAAAATTAATAAAAACGACACCGTTTCAATCCACTTAAAATAAAAGTGTTTAATGATAATAGTTGAGGGCTTAAAGTGTTATAAGATAATTCACTTGAACCCTAAACTTTAAAATTTAAAGTATAATATTTTATAGTTCAGGATTAAAGTGTTTATGATGATAGTTTGTTTGATGTATAAAAATATAATTTTTCTAAATATTTATTATATCCATATTTTTGTCATAATATTTTTTTATTTGTACAATAATTTCAAATTTTTCAACATATTACTTTCTTAAACTCATATTCTAATAATATTTGTTAGAAAATTATATACGCTAATTTCATATCAAACAACCCCAATCAGCTTCTAAATTCTTGGAACAAGTGGAACTGAATTCAAAGTCTAGGAGGCATATAACTATACAAGTCTTTTGCTTGAATCTCAAAAAGTGAGAATGTAATGTGCACATGACCATTCTGCCGGTGGACTTAACGAGACTTTGGAATTAAATAATTGGAGATGCTTTTTGAAAATTCAATAATTATAGTGTTACTTTTTAAAGTTTGATCGAGTATCAAGTGGAAATAAATATGAAATTTACTCTTTTTACAACGCTATAAGCTATAAATTATTTTCAGCCCGTTTGTGTTAGTAGGAAATTTAATTACGGGATGTTAGATAATGTGAGTTGACATGATAATTAAGTCTCCACATCTCATCATAAGAATTCAGATTGAATGATAACATTACTATCACCGATTTTAAGAATTTCAGTATGTTACTAAGTTGAACAACTTTTCTATCAATATTTCGTGAATGTGCCTATATTTGTCTTTCATGAGCTCAATCTAATATGTACACATCTTCTTTCATGTGTCCCCGTTATGTCTTTATTAATTTTGTTTGATTCTTGTAATAGTTTATTTGTGCCTTGATCAAACACTTCATGCTAGATTTTGTGGTCGTAACATTTTTATTTTGAAATCAAAGTTATCTTTAGATTACGAAAGGACATGGCAAATGATTGGAGACATGCGACACAAATTATTTCGTGGCGATAATGTATTACACGGGTCGTGTTTCAATACCACTATTGTACTAGAATGGTGGATGATCTACTTTTAGATTACTCCATGTACGTCATGTAAAGGAATTTTTTCCACGCCAATAGAGTTGCAGTGATGGTCAATGTAAAATAATGAAAAGGGTTAGAGAATGAGAGAGAGAATAGTAAATGCTCTGAGTATCACTTTTTGGTATTGAAAATTGGATTCTCTCTTTTATTACACGAGCCCTTATATATGCCCCAAGGTGTAGATAAAAGTTTAACAATAAAATAATAAAAGAAGGGGAATGATCACCATCTCCCTTATGTTTCCAGGAGTTTTATTATGTCTATAAAATCTCGCACATACTTATGGGATTTCTTGTTAGGCGTGGCCCCTTCATTTATCTATTCTCTTCAGTTGGCTCATCCCCTTGTCTTTCAGCAGTCAATTCAGCTACAACCATATGATCTTCTCTCGTCATTTAAATCTCCTTCTCCTCGTTCTCGTGTGCTGGTGATCTCTTCACTGCCTCTTGATCGATCATTTTCGTCTATGTGGCATAGTGGAGATTTTCTATTTGTTCACTTGCCCTCATCACACTCAATGAATTTCAATTCATTGAGATGTAAAGAGTACACTTCACGCGTGTCTTGGTGCGGATTGGTAACTTCGCCTTTTTTCACCTTTTCACTACTTTATTGGTCCTGCAAATATTAATAGCACGCAGAAAGGTACATTATTAAATAATGAAAACGCATACCATCATTGCCTCATCTCCCATTATTGCTTACACACCTCTCAGAATGGTATTTTGTCACCCGTATGCGTTGTTCCACCTTCCCGTTCTAGGTTCTCAGCGCCAATCGTGGGTTTTCAGTTCACGCTCTTAGTTATTGCCTGTGTTGTTTCGTCTTCTCGTTCTTGGTTAGCGCGAGCTTTCAAGACACGCTTCCTCTTATTTCCTTCCAGCTATCATCTCGTCATTTTCCCATTGCGGATGACAGCTGGTGTTGTCATTTCTATACCCCTTTTCAGAATTAGTTGTGTTTTACTTCTTTTTTCAAATCCGTAAATTTCATTGCATTCCCTTTTGGAGTCCGTAGCCTACATAAGGTATTTATCTTCCTCATTTTTTCCCTTCATGCTTGTTTTGCCCCATGTAAGTCCTATTCTTCTTCCATTTTTGCTCCTTTTCTATTACTTTCTCTTTCTCAGTTTTCTTCGTCAGTCATGAGGGAAGAGAAGGAGTTTAAGGTCATCGTACCCTTAGTTAGGAACCAGGACGAGTTCAGCCGATTTACAGATCATCATAAAGATGCATTCCCCCTCGGATGTCATTTACAGCTTCGGGGATGGAATACCCAAGTCTTTCACTTGCCATCCCCCATGTATATAGCTTTAGGATTGAAGCTCCCTTTTTCCCCCCTCATTCAAGAAATTTTTGGCACCTTTTACCTTGCCCCTTCCCAGTACATCCCCAGCGCATGTAGGATCCTTTTAAGAATAGAAATTTTAAATAGGAGGCATAACCTCAACATAAGCGTAGACGGAATTCGTGCCATGTATATTATTAAGAAGCGTGGCATGTCCCACTACTTGGCTCCTCGTGCTAGCGAGAAATGAGAAGGTTGATCTCCCAATAGGAGATAAAGGCTGCGAAGACGAACTCTTCTGATTGGCGAGAACTTGAATGGTGACGGCCGCTGGATCATCCCCAAGACCTAGGGTCTTTCAGTAAGTAGTCGGAGGTCTGATTTCTTGTCCTTTCCTTTTTTTTTATAATACTAACCTTTTCTTCATTTCTTCATTTGTGCATATAAGAAATTGAATAAAAGGTTTTCTGTTCCCAAAGACATATCTGCACGACTCTCCTTTGCCTACAACTTCCCATAACGAAATTGGAAAGATCTTCTTGATCCAAGAAGGCATGTCAACATTGCCTACGCTCTAGTTCCCATAGCCGGAGTCGCTGCTTCTTCATATCCAACTTCAGAGATCCCCCTGGGCCATCCCCGTTTCTGCCTTCCACCCCATTGTGGCGTCCAGCCATTCTAAGTCTTCCAAGCCTGAGCGGGAGAAAGAGGAAGAAGATGAAGAAGAAAGAGAAAGGGAGGAAAAGCAACAAGAGCCTGAAAAGTAAGACGCGCTGTTCCATTTTGCTTAAGAAAAATCAGAGAAGTCAAAGCACCTTTGGAGCAATTTGCGGGGAACTGTTGGTGGTGAGAGGAACGTTCGTCCAGGGATGGAATCCACTAACTCCTCCCGCAGCATCCCTGACATTGTCACAGCGTCGGCTCCCGCCCCGTTCTGTAAGACCTAGCTTTTATGGTTAGTATTCTGGCTAATTATTTTTCTTAGAATGGTGTAGATACCGTATTTTATTTGGTCCAATACTTTAAAATATAAAAAAAATTTGCTCATATACTAGTCTAAGACTATGTGTATGATTTGAAAAATATTTCAATGCCTAAAAATAAGAAGATTTGTCCAAGGACTAAAACAAAGGAACAAAAAGATTAAAATTAAAAAGTGAAACTCTAAGTTTTCCTGTAAATAGAGGGGATATCTTCACTTGAAAGGGGAGATTTGGAGAGTGAGAAAGAGAAGGGATTTTAGAGAGAGAAATAGAGGTCTTGAGAAAATAGTGAAAAAGAGAAAGAAAGAGATATTTCATTTCTATTCATCTTCCATCTTCTCATTTTCTTTTTATTAAGATAGTTCAAATATCTTGCATTTTAGCTTACAATATATCTTGTTCATTCTTATTAATCATCTCTCTTATCCATACTCATGTATTTGATATTTCTTTGTTTCATTTTCCATATATAAGTTTATTTGCTCATTCTTTATCATTTCTCTTACTCTTACTCTTAAGTTTTATTTTCATGTATTGTTTATTTCTCTACAAGTTTGATAATGAGAATTTTTTTGTCATCAACTCAATCGATGAGAATGAGGATAAAGTTTTTGAGGGGTGTAAAATTAACTCAATGTGAATCAACCATTTAATGAGCTGAAGTATACATTTGATGAAAAAATCTCCTATGATAATTTCTCATACATAAAAATGCATAAAATAGATAATAAAACTTCTATACAAGATTATGCAAATATTTAAGCTTTGATTTTTTATGTTCTTACAAATCTTCTCTTTTTTCTTTTTAATTTTTTACCATCATTTTTGTGACACTTGTTTGAACTAGTTACCATCTATAATCATTCCTAGTAATGAAGGAAGAAAGGAAAAATGATAATTAGTGTACTAGTGGTCCAAACTAAAAAAATGGTATATTTATATCCCAAACAAAAATTATTTTATTTTGAAAGTTTTATGGATTTTTTTTAGTGACACTTGTTTAAATTAGTTATTATCAATGATCATTCCTAGCAGTGAAGGAAGAAAGAAAAAATGGTAATTAGTGAACTAAATAGTCCAAAATAAAAAATGATATATTTATATCTCAAACAAAATTATTTATTTATTTTTAGTGAAACTTGTTTAAATTAATTATCATTCATGATCATTCATTTGCTATTTGATTAGCAGTGGGTGAAGAAATGAAGAAATGGTAATTAATAGACCATTTTTTCATAGATTAATTTATTTTACACATAAATAATTTATTATCAATTTATTTACTAAATAATTACATATAAATATATATGTAAGAAAATGAAAAAAAAAACAAACGGTGACATCACCCTTGTTACTTAACAGAGGGTGATGTCACCCTCTGTAAAAAAAAATATTTTTTCTGTATTTAAAATTTTTTTTGTTTGTATTTTTTTTATTTTTTATTTTTTTTTGTTTGTTTATTTTTCTATTTTTTCAGTAGATATTATTTGTTTCAGTAGATATATTTTTAATTATTTCATGTCTTATTTCATTATTTTCACTCTACATACTATTTTTTAAATTTATCATACATATTTATCATCTCTAATATTCTTTTCCATTATCCTTTCTTTTTCTTTATAGTTGTTATCTCTTCTTATTTATTTATATATTATTTTCATATGTCATGGTTGTATGTGATTGTTATTTTATTCTTTTATCATCAGAATCGACACTCGTAAATTAAAACCATAACAATTTGATTTAAATTTTATTAATTTCTTTATTTAGTTTTCACTAAAAAATCCGATGACGGACTTTAGAATTTTTGGAATACCAAATTTCTCGAACTACTGAGGTGATGAGTTATTTTTAAGAAATAATTTTTTAATGATCTTTGTACCACCCGTTGAAGGTCATTTATCTGCTCATTTTTATGATGCAAAATGTACCAAATGGGACATTCAAAATTGAATTTCTATAACATTATTTAAAAAATTAATTTGGATAGTATTTGATTAAATTTGGTAATCATTTTTCATAATGAGAGTTGTGGGGTGCTAATACTTTCTCCACACGCAAATAGCTCCCGAACCAACTTTAAATTTTCGCAGACCAAAATATTTAATTTTAAAATTGAGTGATCAATCACGCCTTAAAATGATTAATGATGATTCTGAATTTTTTTTTCAAAAAATGATTTTTCAATCGCCGCTCTGCGTCGCATGCACGTTGCGACAAATGGTTACATATTTTCTTAGTATGGCTCTCATTATTATTATCGTTGATCTATTTTTTTATTATAATATACTCATTCTATTGTATGTTTTACATCATTACTCTGCTATTAAATTAAAAACTATGATCGTTTTAATGATATTTAGCTATGTTATAAATTAGTGTGTAGATTATCCAAATTCTATTAACAAAATTTGCTAACTCATATTTTCTAATTAGATTTTTATTGATTTCATTTTAATAATAAATAAATAGTATTAGTTTAATTATACTATAACGAACGTGGGATTTTAATTCCCCATTTTGCTTTTGGAATGAAGTGGTTGGTTATCTTTTCCCCCATTATTGCGTTTTATTAGTTTCTCAATCCCTCACTTTCAGCAACCACGAAGCCATTTCCTCTCCGTAAAACTGCTACTCTCTTCTCGAAAGGAGCAAACACATTCCCCTCTCACTTTCTTGTTTATTTTCTCGCAACTGCTCTCTAAAAACTTCTTTCCTGCTTCGCGACCCCCAGCTCTTCTCCATCTTTGCCTCCTTTTTGTCATCCTTCACGTCCTCGTCATTTGTCTCTGTGGTGAGTGTTTTATTACTTTGTTTCTTGGTTTCCTCTATGCTCGTCTCCATATCTCATTTCTAATTCTTTTATTTTCTCTTCTTTTCACTTAGACTGAAATTTACGTCGTCCGCTCTTGTCTCTATTCTGCCGCTCTCCATTCTCTGGTAAGCTCTCTCACCCTCTGTTTCTCCTCTTTATATTTTTTCTGTTTCCTTTTCTTTAATTCCCATTACTACCTTTGTTTATTCTCTCTCTCATGTTATTTATTCTCTGCTTCTTTGTAGTTCTCTCAGTCTCTCTCTTCTCCTAATATCATCTAGCCGAACAGTGGGTGTTTTGAAACCACTTTGTTAAAGGGTTTCACATAAGATCTAAAGTGAATTGGTTCAATGGATTCTTAAATTTATATTTCTTAATGCCAACTTTTTATTAAAAACCTTCAGATTTTGATACTGTAATTTTTAATGGCTTCTAGTTTGCATTGCCTTGTTGTTTTATATATGTATTTTATTCAAGTTTTGAGTTGATATTAGTGGATTTGTACGTGGCTCTTAGTATTTTATCCATGTAGTTTATGTGGAATCAAATCTATGGTTAGAATTTTTACACAAGTATATAAAAGAAAGGGGGGTTCTTCATCTAGGATTCAAATTAATTTGTTTTGTTAATTTTTTAAACAATTAAATAAGTTAACCGTTTTAAAAAATTAAATAAGTTAACCGTTTTAAATAATTAAATAAGTTATGTTATGTGATCCAAATAATTTTATTATCCCTTAAGCAATTGAATCATTTTTTAGAAATGATTTTAAATGGTTACTGGATTTTCATAGTTTTCTTAAGAATTTTGTGATTTGTCCGTTTTGTTTATATGTTTATTTCTAAGCTGTGAAGTTAATTTAACCCATCAAACCGATCCAGCCTAATGAACCCAAACCGGTTCAACACAACTAAACATCCAAACTATTTCTTTTCCGTTAGTGTTTGAAAAACATCTAAGAATGAAATTTTCCTCCTTGATCCTTTCAGGACTTGAACTTTATGAACTTACAGAAGTATAGAAGGTAAGTGAAATGTTCGTATGTAATTGTTTGCATTGTATGGCTGGAAATTTATAGTAGAACTATGTTTATGTTTTGTGATGTATAGTATACTATGATGCTTCTTTCTCCATAACATTGTTCAATTATGGGGCTGATGTATTTTGTTATATTGTATGTTTGATGAGTTAATATATGTTGGAAGATAAGAATAAATGTTAAATGAATGAATGAAGAATTAATTATGTGTCATTAGAGTCACATGTCCACCATTCTGCTCTGTTTTCCTTGTCCTTTGGGAAAGGTCTCTGTTTGCCTAATCCTTAGGGGAAAAGGTCTATGTTATATGCTTTGGTTAGTTTTGGGGAAGGCATTAGCGTAACTAGTTCCACATCTTTGAACGTGCGGAGTAGTACTCATGAGAAAGATCACTTGTACTTACCTCACAACTAACAATTACCGACGGGTAATATCGTTCTAGGTGTGGTGGCGAACTCTAATGGAAGTTGTCCAGTGAGCTCTGTAAGAAATATCTGAGAAGTATGCATGTGTTACAATTTGTATGTGACTGTGAACGTTGTTATGTTCTACATATGTGATATTTTACTTACTGAGTACATTTTTATATACTCACTACGTTTCTACTTCCGTGAGCTTCTTGAAGGATCCCGTCCTTCGCGCATTATCACGAAGGGGATCAAGTATGATGTGGACATGGCTGCTCTCTGCCAAATGTCTGTTAACGATAAGGTCATCGGCTTTAGTCATAGCCTGATGCAGGTAACTTTTTTCACTTTCTTTGATTTTATATCTTTGCTCTTTCCTCTATTCTTTCCCGTTTATTAAAATTCAGAGGAATTCTGTAGGATGTGACTTATCACAACGGGCTCTAGGAGGACATGTACTCAAATGAACTTGAGATAGAAGGCTTTAGGAAGAAGATGCAGGAGATCAACAAGTCTCATGGTGATGTCCTCGCGGAACGGGACCATCTGAGGAAGGTTGAGGCGGAGCTCCAAGGGGTTGTCACCATTCCTACTGAAGAACTGGATGCTACTACAGTTGAGCGGGCGAGATTGGAGGAATCTCTGAAAGAGTTAGAGAAGGCTGCTGAGATCAACGGGGAGAACTTGTCCATTGTCGAAGAGAAGCTGGCCAAGGCAGATGAGAAGTTGTCATCCGCGGAGGCAGCTTTGGCTAAGGCTGGTGAGCGGGAATCCAAACTTGAGGCCGAGTACCAGGACATTGTTGATCAGGATAAGGGTATTGCCTATAGTGCAGGTTACTACAATGCCAAATCCGATAAGGCTCCCCGCATGCCCCTTGTTTACCTTCTCGAAGACCCTGCCGAACTTGAATTGGACATTCTCGTTCCCGCTTCTGAACCTCCTACGAAGGCTACTCCCGGAGAGGAATCTTAGTTTAATTTCCTTGCACTTGACCTTTTCATGTACTTTTACTTTTCTTGTACTTTAACTTTTCGGCGGATCTCCTTGTATTTTTTCAAAGTCAATGAGGAGATCTTTCATGTTTCACTACTTCTTTTATCAACTTTTCTTTTCTCAATGCTCAAATGATTTTCTGCTTCTGATTTCTTTTGTTCTTTTCTCAAACACTTGGCAAAAATTTAGCGAAACACTTTCACTTAGCAAGAAATTTTATCATTTATGTACTTACCCGTTACCTGTACCTGCTCCTATTTTTAATTTAGCTCGAAGAATAGAATTTTCTTTGGTTGATTTATAATACAATAGAATGGGCCCCTTCCCGTTTGGTCGAGCCACACGCTTTCACAACTTTTTTCTGCTCAGTTCATTTGACGTTATGTTTCGAAGATCTTTATTCTTCTTCTTTCGCTCATTTTATAGAGGATGTTTTTTCATTTGAGAGTAGAACTTATGGAATGTCTCTCCCAAGGACTTTATGCCCTTAGTTCCTTCTGAGAGTAGAACTTATGAGTTACCCTCCTAAAGACTTTATGCCCTTATTTCTTTCTGAGAGTAGGACTTATGAACTGCCCCTCCCAAGAACTTTATGCCCTTATTTCTGTTGTAGTTTTTAGAGTGAATGAGAGAGTTGACACCGAAAATTTTTACGTGAAAACCCTTACGGGAAAAAATCACGGGAAAAATTTTCACTACAATGAATGTTACAATTTACACAAAGTATTTTTTTAGGCGAGCTGCATTCCAAGGTTTTGGTAAATCTGTTCCTTCTTCTATTTTCAGAAGGTAGTAGTCGTTTCTCCCATCCCACTGATGATATATGGCCCTTCCCACGTTGGCCCAAATTTTTCCTCTATGTAGAGGATCTTTCTTAGGACCAGGTCTCCCATCTAAAATTCTCATTTCTGTATCTTCTTTTGGAAGTAAGATCTCCTATTCTGATTGTAATGGGCCATCCAGATCAGGGCTGCTTCTCGTCGTTCTTCCATCTCATCAAGGTTATTTCTAAGGAGTTCTTCATTTTTTTACTCGTCCAATCTAAATCTCATAGTGGGACTCCCAATTTCGATAAGAATCAACACTTTTTCTGCATATACTAGAACAGTGTTTCACCCATTGTCTCTCTAGGCGTTGTTCTATATGCTCATAATACTGCTGGCAATTCTTCCACTCATTTCTCCTTGGTCGCCTCTAGTCATTTTTTCATATTGTCGAGTATAATTTGGTTTGACCTTTCAGATTGTATGTTTCCTTGTGGATAGTAGGGTGTAACGAATCGGTTGATGATTTTCAAGTCGTTACAAGGTTTTCACCATGTTTTTGGTGAACTGGATTCCGTTGTCAGATATGAGGACCCGGGGAATTTCGTATCGGCACACTATGTTCGTCCACATGAACCCTTTTATTTCCTCTTAACGAATTCTAGCGACCAATAATAAGCGTTTCTGAGTGGGTGCCATGAGGAATGGTCCAACAATGTCTAGAGCCCACTGCATGAACAGTCAATGACTTACTACGGTTTTGAGTTCTCCAAAGGCCATTTTGACTATAAGTGCAAAGCGCTGACACTAATCACATTTCTTTACATACTGTTTAACGTTTTGGTGCATCTTTGACCAATAGTACCCCTCATTCATCACTTTGTGTGCTAAATATCTGCCCCCAATATGATTTCCACATATTCCTTCATCTATTTCTGCTAATACATATTGAGCTTTCTTCTCTCGTAGGCACTTCAGGTATGGGCGTGTAAATGATTTTTTATACAATAGCTCATTTATCAACGTGTACCTGGTGCTCTGTTGTTGTACTTTCCTGGCGAGGAGCTTGTCCTTTATAAGTATTCCCTCTTTAAGGCAGCGGATTATGTCGTCTTGCCAACTGGGTTCCCTTTCTACTTCAACATCAGCTATGTTGTTCCATGGGAGCGAGGCGTTTGGTTTTTCCAGAAATTCCACGGGGGCATTCCTCTTCTACAGGAATTGCAATGATGATCTCCAGTTCGCCATTGCATCAGCGTGACCATTCTCAGCCCTTGTGATCTGTTGGATTCCATAGCTTTTCAATGTGCCTAGAAGGTCATTTGCCCGTTGCAGGTAGCTCTTCATCCTTTCATCTTTCATTGTATATTTACCCGTTCCCTGTTTATAATTAGCATGGAATCATCGAATATTTTCTCATATGTTACCTCATATTCCCGTAGCAAGTACACTCCCGTTATTAGTGCTTCATACTCTGCTTTATTGTTTGACGCGTTGAATCCAAAGGAGATTAAATGCTCAAGTGTTTCTCCAAAGGGGTTTTGTATCACCACCCCTACTCCTGCTCCTTTATTATTTGAAGCACCATCAACGTATAGTTTTCAAGGCCCGTTCTCAATTTCTTTACGAGGTTCCCTTGTAACTTATCCTTCAGTGAAGTCTGCAACGAAGTCTATAATTCCTGCCTTTTGATTGAGGTTTTGGGTTCAAAATGAATGTCATACTGGATTAGCTCAATTGATCATTTCACCATTCTCCCGCTTATTTCTGGAGAGTGCAGGAGACTCTTGACAGGTGATCCGTCAACATTTTCATGCTGTGTGCCTGAAAATAGGGTATCCGTTATCGTGCGGCAGTCACAATTGCTAGCACCAACTTCTCCATCCGTTTATACCTCACATTAGCCGCTACCAGGCTATTATTGATGAAGTATACGACTTTCTACTTTCTTTTTCCCTCCCTGATGAGTATAGCACTAACGGTGATTGTTGAAATGACAACATACAGTAGGAGCTCTTCAACTGGTACTGGCTTAGAGAGCAGATGTGAAGTTGTCAGGAACTCCTTAATTCTACTAAGAGATTTTTCAAATTCCTCATTCCATCTGCAAATTCTATCTCAATTTTTTGAAAAATGGTTTACATTTATCCGTAGACCTTAAGATGAATCTATTCAGGGCGGCCAACCTTCCCGTTAACCCTCATATCTCCCTTCGGCTCCATGGGGATTTCATCTCCATAATTTCCTTCTCTTGGTCTCGGTTCAATTAGATTCCCCGTTGCATCACCAGGTGCTACGGGTGTAAAGAAAACTGACCAAACCATAAAAACCGACCAAAGCAGACTGAACCGCATCAGTTCAGGAGGTTTTGTCACTTCCGATGGTTCGGTTCAGTTCCAGAAGTAGAAAAATAGGATGGTTCAGTTCGGTGTTTAGTTTTTGTGAAAAAATCACACCAAACCGAGCCGAACCTCACTTCTCTATAAGTCCATTTGCCCTAATTCCCCCTTCACTTCACGCAGTCTCACCCTCTTTATCAGTTAGCCTCGTCTCTCTCTTTATGTCTGTTTATTTCTCAATGTCTCTCACTCTCTCTGCCTATCTCTGTATATCTCTAGGACCTAAATTGCATTTTTTTTCCATGTATTCTCTGTTATTTCTGTAAATATTTTATATTCTCAATTGAAATGCAAATCTGTCAAAGACTTAGTTGAGATTGATGTTGATTTTGTACGTGTTTCCGATTTGGTTGAGATTAGTTAGAAATTAGGTTGAGATTTGATTAAAATTTGATGAATTTTTATGCTTTTCTTTTCATCTTACGGTTCGGTTCAGTTTTTATTATTTTTTAGTTGTTCAGCTCGGTTTGGTTTTGAACATTGTGCGATTCAGTTCGGTTGCTAATTGTGTAAAATGGTATGTTCAGTTCGGTTTAGTAAAACCCTTTAAACCAAGCCAAACTGAACTGCTTACACCCATATCAGGTGCCCAGAACTTTCTCGCAGCTACCCCGAACGTACATTTTTCTAGATTTAGCTTCATGGAGTTTTTCCTTAGAACTGTAAAGGCTTCTTCGAGGTCTCGAATATGGTCCTTCCATTTCTAGCTTTCGACCAGCATGTCATCTACATAGACTTCTATGTTTTTCCTGATCTGTTCACATAAGACTTTGTTCACCACCCTTTGATAGGTAGCACTTGCATTTTTTAGTCCCAAAGGCATGACTTTGTAACAATAGATATCATACCCAATAATGAAGGAAGTCTTTTCCTAATCACGTTGAAATATTTTTACCTGATTGTATCTAGAGTACACGTCAATAAAATTGAGTAGTTCGTGTCCCGAAGTGGCATCAACCATCTAATCTATCATTGGCACGGGTATTCATCTTTGGGATATACTTTGTTCAAATAAGTGAAGTCCACAATATTCTCTACTTTCACTTTTTTCCGTACCATTACCATATTGGCCAGCCACTCCGGATAGTCCACTTTGCGAATAAAACCTACTTGCAAGAGCTTTTTGACTTTTTCCTTGATTGCATGATTCCAATCTGAGGCAAAGCTCATCTTCCTCTACTTCACTGGGGATCCATATTCAGCCTATGATAGATGATTTCTTTGAAAATGCCCTGCATCTCCTATGTTGTAGTTGCAAACACATCCTTATTTTCCGTAAGAAAATTCACTAACTTTTCTTTTTCACTTCTTTCGAGATGGGTACCAACATTTGTCATCTTCTGGGTTCCTTCCTCTAAGCACACAAGTTCTGTTTCTTCCCTCGCCTTGTACCTCGAACTGTCCTGCCTATCTTTCTGTGATTGTTACAAATCTACGGGTCGCTTGCCTTTAGTCTTTTCCGTAGCCTTCTTCTTAACGGATTCTAGAGCAGTCACGGAGCAAATGCGGGCAGCGGCCTGATCTCCCTTTATCACTTTAACTCCCTATGGTGACCGATATTTCAGTACTTGGTAGAAATTTGAAGGGACGACTTTCATTTTGTGGAGCCAGATTCTCCCCATGATAACGTTGTACGGGGACGATGTGCTTAGTATCATGAACTCAGTCATACAGTTGAAAAGAGTCTGCATTCACCAGGAGAACAAGGATCCCCTTTAAGTAGCTGATGGCTCCGTTGAAGCCTATTAATAGCTGTCAAGTTCCTTGCAGCTCATGTTCTCCCATTGACATTCTCTCCAAGGTTGCCTGGTATAAAATGTTCACTACACTCCCGTCGTCCACCCGGAATCTCCTTAGCAAGCAGTTGTCGACTGTATAGAAATGACAAGAGCATCATTGTGATGTCCATCATGCTCCAAGTCCAGATCATCGAGTACCAGCGGAAGATTCCCGCTGACACTTGAGGATTCTTCTAGGCGCCTTCCCAGCATCGGTTTTTTACAGTAGATCTTTCTTTCCTTCCTCATTGTCCCTTTCTGCTCTGTGAGTGCAATAGCCGTGTCGGTGATGCGAATGGGTTGTTTCCCGCAGTCTCGCCTGTCTTCCCCCTGATTGTCCTTTTCTGTTTTCTATTTCTGCTATTCTTTTTTTACGAATTGATGAAGGTATCCGTCTTTGATCAACTGTTTGATGTAGTCTTTAAACTGTACACAATCCCTCGTGTAATGCCTGGTGCTCTTGTGAAAAGAGAAGTACTTATCTTTATCCTTGTCATTTGGTTCTTTTATAAGTGGGACTAGTCTTTTGAGCCAAGGCTTGTCCTTGTTCATATCCAGGATCTGGTTCACTGGTATGATCAGTAGCATGTAGACCCTATCTCTCAAGTGTCCCCCGTTTGAGTCCAACATTCAATACCCCGTTCTCTTCTGCTTGCTGCTTCTCCCGTCTACTTTTTTCCTTTTAGATCTCGAATTTCTTTCCCATCTTCTTGACTCATCATCCTTCCATTTGGTGGCCTTCAGCAGACTTCTTTTCTCATCTTCTAGGATGATTTAGGCTTATGCATGCTAAAAGGTTTCCGTCATGGATAACGGTTTCATTTTTGAAAGATCTTCGAACATGGGTGAGTTCGGGTCTAACCCTATACCTGAAGGCTAGTCTAGCCACTCGATCATCATATTTTTTTACTTTTGTCATTTCATCCTTAAATCTATGAGTGTACTCCCATAGTGACTCTCATCTCTTGACGAATATAGTCAAGAGATACTTTAACTTCCATGACTACGCGATAGATAAAGTATTGTTCGAGGAAGATGAAGAACATGGCGGGAAAATTAGTGATCGAATATTGCACAGGGAGGGAGTGATACCATTTTAGAGTTGTCCCGTCCAGGCTGGTGGGGAATATCCTGCACATGTCTTTATCATCATGTTGGTACAATTCCATCACTTGTCTGAAATGCCGGAGGTGGTCTATTGGATTTGTCTTCCCTTCATAACAATTAAATTTGGGGGCCACGAACTTCTTGGGTACAGGTGCTGTCAGGATCTCAGGGCTTAGTGGAGTTTAGGTGAGAGATTCGAAGCCGGTCTTTCCCGCACTCCCCAGGTTTCTCATCTCTATCATCTTTTGCTTTAGCAACTCTTCCACCGCCTCTTTCGTTACAACTCGAGACTGGTGAGCTTTTCCTGTAAGTTCTTTCACGTGGCTTTAGGATTGGACCTCTACCTCATCCCGTTGTACATTTTTGTTGTTCTTATGGTTCTTCTGTCTTACATCCTGCCCGTTGACCCCCGAGTGAACTTATCATCCTCATTATTCACCCTCTGACTGGACTTCTGCACGTGTTTTTGCTAGCTCTTGCTAGAGCGTGCTGATTTGGTCCTACACAGTTTTCCACGCACTACGTAGTGCCTCCGCATCCTCCTTTCCATCTCTTGCATCTTGTTTAGGATTGTTTGTAGCATTTCTGTCGGTGAAGTTAGTTGATCCACGTGATCGTCTCTGTTTCTGCTCTCGTTACCCTCATTCAGGGCTGCGCTCGATCTGGTTCTAGGCATACTTGGTATTTTCGGTGTGGGTTTCTCAAGTTTTTCTCTTAGCTCTCAATGAAAGCACCAAAATGTAAAAGAATTTTTCTCACGCCAATAGAGTCGCAGTAATGATCAATGAAAAATAATGAAAAATGGTTAGAGAGATAGTGTGTGTGTGCATGTGTGAGAGAGAGAGAGGGAACGAGAGTAGTAAATGCTCTGAGTATCACTTTTTGTGCATGTGAGAGAGAGAGAGAGGGAACGAGAGTAGTAAATGCTCTTAGTATCACTTTTTATATTGAAAGTTAGATTCTCTCATTTTTTACACGAGCCCTTATATAGGTTCCAAGATGTAGATAATAATTTAACAATAAAATAATAAAAGGAGGGGAATGATCATCATCTCCCCTATGTTTTCGAGGGTTTTATTATGCCTATAGGATCTCGCCCATACTTATGAGATTTCTTGTCAGGCATTAGCCCCTTCATTTTATCTATTCGCTTCAGTTGTCTCACTCTGCCTTTCAGCAGTCAATTCAGCTGCTACCACGTGATCTTGTCTTGTGATTTAAATCTCCTTCTCCTCGTTCTCGTGCCGTGGGGATCTCCTCATTAACTATTAATCGATCATTTCCATCCACATGACACGGTGAAGATTTTCTACTCGTTCACATCCCACGCATGATGAATCGTCTTTTGATACTGATACCGAGTCAGTACTGTAAAATTTTACAATATTACATGGCTTCACATGGGTTTTAACCGCATTCTATATGTCAGCATAAGATTGAACCAAAGCCGAACTTCTAACAAAGTGAGGTGGAATTGGTAAAAGCAAGGGCGAGCCTAGCCAACTAGCTGAGCTCTAAGCCCCCCCCCCCCCCCCCCCCCCCCCCCCCCTCCCCGCC